>CALNHX010008598.1:0-58796 GCA_940337035.1 Agriotes lineatus
AAATGTTGAGCGAAATGGAGAAACCAATATTACTATGGAAAATGGTCGTGTCCAGTATAATTAAGAAATGGGTTCGTGATATTTCTATGATGCTATCTGGATGAAATGCTAAAATCTGATACTTTAAGTAAAATGGAAAATTTGGTAAATGTCAAATATGATATATTTTTTTATGTAGATGAGCAAGCCTTCCGGCGGTACAAAACGATTGATTGTTCAGACATTTTTACAGACACTTAAAAACCCATGAAAGATTGATAAAATAATAATCAGTGCCTAAGCAGAAAAAAATAGATTAATTTTCAATTACTTACAACCTGCAGTTCAATTTACTGCTGAAACTGCTGGAAAATATAGTAATGAAACAACAAACAGTACAGATTAATCCTTCAGGGATGAATTTGTAGATCTGTCGTCAGAAAATGCATGGAAAAGTAGTCAGAAATAAATGTCGGGGCTTCTCTTTAAGAGGAGGCGCTGAGAAGCGGGCACCATCCGCACAGACGACCGGCAAAATACGTCTCATATAATTTATGACTTGCCAATTCCCTGTTGTTCTTGGTCTCAATGGAAACTTCCTAAAGATTCTAGATTAGAAAGGAAAAAAAATATAACAAGCTTACTAGAAAATTGACAACTTCCAGTTTTTAATGCAGTAGATGCGATACAAAAGGCCCTGAACACACGGGATTCCGAATCCCAGATTCGGTATGCGGGATACAGAATCTGAGACACGGCGACTGAATCTCAGACGCGGGCCTTCAGTCAGTTGCAGTGCCGTGCTGTTATGGACCTAGCATTGCTGTTCTTTGTTTCTGTCGAATTAGTCTAGAAGTGCTGTATTTAAAGTCAGGGATTGGGCTCTACTAAGTTAATAAATTTTTCATTGTCAAATAATGTACGCTCTATGATCGTTGTATAGTAAGGAACGCCTTGCTTATTCGATTTAAATAGAAGTTGAAGAAAATCTGCTACGCCTATGATATGATATCATATGTTCTGGCTGGCAAAAGTAGGCGTGTCCAGGCCGTGGTACACGTGGACTCATATCCTCTATATGCTCCAATGGTAAATCGGTATCCGAGATACAGAATTTGTCGCCCTCGGCCGAAATGGAGAGATAAGGAAAATCGGCCGCCGGCGACACATTCTGTATCTCGGATACCGATTTACCATTGGAGCATATAGAACATATGAATCCACGTGTACTACGGCCTGAACACGGCTACTTTTGCCAGCCAGAACATATGATATCATATCATAGGCGTAGCAGATTTTCTTCAACTTCTATTTAAATCGAATAAGCAAGGCGTTCCTTACTATACAACGATCATAGAGCGTACATTATTTGACAATGAAAAATTTATTAACTTAGTAGAGCCCAATCCCTGACTTTAAATACAGCACTTCTAGACTAATTCAACAGAAACAAAGAACAGCAATGCTAGGTCCATAACAGCACGGCACTGCAACTGACTGAAGGCCCGCGTCTGAGATTCAGTCGCCATGTCTCAGATTCTGTATCCCGCATACCGAATCTGGGATTCGGAATCCCGTGTGTTCAGGGCCTAAAAGTAAACCAATTGTTCTTTTCTATAGCACATGTTAAAGTGTGCTTTTATCAACTCAAAACAAAAGGTCAAGTTTTACTTTAACAGCAAGGGTAGATAAAGTAATTTAATTTTCTAACTTTTGTTTAAATTAAATATGACAGCTGCGCATTATCGTATCAACCCAATCTAGCTACTGACATTTTGAAATGTGATTGACCGTCCTTATTTTCTTTTGAAATTGTTAAAGTTCTTGCTATAGAAAAAAAATATTGTATTATACACGACGATAAAGTTATTTCTATCCACTCTTGAATCATTAACGTCTCGACGTTAAACGATTCACTCGTGGATAAAATTTAACTTTATCGTCTTGTATAATAAATTACTATTAATACATTTGTGATAAATTACCAAGCCCCCAAAACTAGATACGTTCTTGTAAAGAATGAAGTGGGGAATCCCTCCATAAATAGGAAAACTGCAAAATATTGTAAAACAAACACTTGATAGTAGGGATGTCGGCGGGTACCCGGGTATCCGGGTCGACCCGGGTATATTTTCAAGACCCGGGTACCCGACTAGTAAATTATGTAATTTCTAGTAAGTCAGCCTTTTTCGGAGAAGATAAAAACTTAAAAACAATAGGAATAAGCTCTAGAAAAACATAACCATATGCAGTAATAACCAGAATCACCCCATCCCATACCACATAATGTTTCCTGTTTCAAATAATAAATCCGCTTTACGGAAAAATTCAACCCGTCAATAGTACCTACTAGGGATGTCGGCGGGTACCCGGGTACCCGGGTCGACCCGGGTAATAGTCGACCCGGGTATATTTTTAAGACCCGGATACCCGACTAATAAATTATATAATTTCCAGAAAGTCAGCCTTTTTCGGAGAAAATTATAAAAACTTAAAAACAATAGGAATAAGCTGTGGAAAAACATAACCATGCAGTAATAACAAGAATCCCGTCAAGAGTACCATTAAATCGCGTCAGTATGGGTGAAGTAAAATAAACATTCTCTGTGTGACGATGCTGCTACCAATTTCGGACAAAAAGTCACGTACTTGAATTTGATAGCACTTGCAAGTGTGAAAATATTTACGAATAACAGACGACTTGCCGTTTGAATTGGGGAGTAGGTACTATTTTAATTTAGTTCACTTTAAAACTCGCGGTGTAAAAGAAAGGAATTGTAGTTACTTCAGATGTTCAGATGTACACTAACTTTTTTGTTATATATTTCGGGTACCCGGGTTTACCCGGGTATTGATTTCGGGTACCCGGGTTTCGTTTTAGACCGGATACGACATCCCTAGTACCTACCATTAAATCGCGTCAGTATCGGATGAAGTAACATAAACATCCTCCGTGTGATTTTGGTGGGAGAGTAGGAACTATTTAAATTTACTTCAGTTTAAAACTCGCGGCGTAAATAATGTTGCAATGTACGCTAACATTTTTGTTATATATTTCGGGTACTGTTTTCGGGTACCCGGGTTTGATTTTAGACCGGGTACGACATCCCTACTTGATAGTGAATAAACATGTTAATAGCAAATATTAAGATCATAAACCTTTTCTCTCCAATAAAAAATGTTATGAAGAGTAATATTTGGGAAGTCATAGCTTAGTATTCTCGGTTCTTCTGTTTTGCACAATAGAAATCCATGTTGAGGTTTTATGGTTTACAGCACAATCCACCGCTGCCAGTTAATCCAATTTGGTTTTTGATACATTCATAATTAGAGAAAGGATTCAACAATAATTATTAACAAATATGTTTCCAGTATTGCAATAACGTTCTTCATATAAATCACCAACTCTGAGTATAATCTGTGTCTGTGTTAGGTCTATTCAGTCAGTTTTAAAATACCTACCCATAACTTTTTTGATATTATTTTTGGCATTTTGAGGTGCTCTATTTACAATAATGGTTGAAATTTAAGTAAAATTTTTCAGAACATTGTATTTTATGAAAATCTACATTTGGCAACAGAACTCCGTTCACATCTTTTTGGCACGAAGGTTGGCCATGACAGTTTCCCCAATTTAGCTGTGTAAAATTACTGTGTTGTGATTAAACAAGGTTTACATTTGAGGTTATGGTTACCAAAAGCTTTTAGGTTAGACCATATATGTATTATACATATATTGCTAGTAGGGCCTCGGAACGCGCGAAAACATTACGGCGCCGACATAGTCTCACTTAGAGTATAACGCGTCTCGTGCGAATTTTAAACTTGACCACTTCCCCATTGGGCGGACGACGCCGCCGCCCTTGCGCACCGCTCACCGTTATACATTGAAGAGTTGGTTGTCTGTCTCACTTCCTTCGTGAGTTTCCCACTCATAGCCGCTAGCAATATAGTAAGTATTACATATATGGGTTAGACACATGACAAAACACCTTCAAATGCAAAGTTGCCATATTTAAGCACAATAGAAAATGGAACTTAGTAATTTTTATGTATGTATACAGTTTCAGTAATTGTGTAATCAGAGACATTTTTAATGAATTACGTGGAAGGTCTTGCAATACTTCAGATTTTAAATATTTCTCCACTATCTCTACTATCAAAGTAAGCAGTCCATCTGGCAACAATATCATGTTCTGTCAAGGGACAGTAAATTTGTTGTTGGGAGGTTATACAACAAAATAAAAATTACGGTTCTGTAAGCAACAACAAAAATCCAAGGCCAACCTTCATGCCAAAAAGATGTGAATGAAATATAACTAGCATTTTAGTGTAAATGGAAGACCGACATAACACACTTAATTCCTGTCCTACTGTGCAAATAAGAAGTGAATATAATACTGTACGCATATAAACTTTTCTTTGCCCTACTAAAAATTTTAATATACAGCTGCGCATATTTTGAAAATTTTATAACATTTTTGAAGATCTCGAGGAAATCTTGACAGATTTGTGAGAATCAGAAATCTTGAGACATACTTCTTGCGATGCCTATCCGTTTCTGATGTTGGCGATCATCATGGCAACGCACACCCTATCAGCTACAGCTCGGAAAAGTCCCACCGTTGTTGTGTTGTACCATACACGTACATTTTTCAGCCACGATATTCTTCTTCTTCCCGGGCCTCTCCTGCCTTCCACCAGAGATACAGTATAGTCCATTTGTAATGGACTGTTGTTTGTAATGGATCGATTAATGACTAGTCATATTTAGAGCTACATAATGGCCACCAGCTGCACAGTTTTGCTGCCTTTTAGTTTCAGTTATGATAAATTTTAGTGCACCCAATATCTAATAAGCTTGTAGTCTTCTAGAAATGCATTTTCATCAAGTAAAAAAACCTTTATAACTACTAATATACAAAATGATTCAAAACGAGTTGAAGTTAGTAAGCACCTGTCAACAAACAAGCAGTTCCAAACATCTGGAAACAAGTGAGAAAGAGCAAAAGTGATGTTCATGGCAGCACTCATCAGTACACATCAATTTAAAAAAAAATCGGAAAAGAAGGATACTTGGTTTTTTTTACTCATATCCCCTGATACAGATAGTCTTTCTATTTCATTTAATTCCAACTCTTTCTTTGTTTCGATACATTTTTGAATCCATATTAAACTAGACTGGAAATCAATCAGCTGCATTTCAATTTCTTCAATTTCCAACCAATCAAATTTGGGCAAGTTCAGTTTATCAATTGAAGTCACATCAGGATACATATTTACATAATAAACTTCAGTGTTTACGATAATTCTTTGAACTGAGAAAATCTCGATAAAAATTCTTTGATTGAAGAATTAATTACTGAATTAAACTCTTCAGTGACTTTTGCTTGATCTGGTTTTTCGTGTAAATCTAAATCTCTGGTGTTTTTTTTTCAAGTTTGGGAAATACTTGTAGTTTTTGGCAACAATATAGTTACTAAAACTGGCAGTTTAGCCTCGAAAGCACGAATGAGATCTATCATAACAATAATGGTTTTATTTCTTGAAGCTTTATGTTCAATTCATTGTTAAATATAAATTGTTTCAAGTAGGTACCTAAATTCCTTAATTAATGTCGTGCCCAAATTATTTTGTCGCCTGCCATCAATGGCACGCGTGCCATTGGTTTGCCACCCATGTCCTATGGGTTTCTATATGGCTTAGTAAATAATCTATGCTCTATTAAATTTGCCCTTAAATTTCTGTTAAGTAGACGGATAAGGTTGTCTTCGTTCAGGATACTGGTTTAAGTAAATTTCAGCAGCTCTAGTAGAATTTTTATGGCAGAGAATGTAATAAGACAACATATCAAATTTATTATTACTAAATAGCTCCATGACAGGATATTTATTTTAAATAAGTAACTAATTAATATAAGATAAACGGTGATTTAGATTTTTATTGCACTATATTCTTATTGAGCAGGTAAATTACAAACGAAATAAACTTAATGTCAACCATAAAACAACTATAAACAAAAAATTGCATGACAGTTGCTTAGATTGTTTTTTGTTTTCAAAGCCTTCGCAATTGGCAAACTTAAAAAGAAGTTTTCATTTTTTCCAGTTATATAACAAGTTATAAAATTTTGAAAAGTTGAAAAAAATCTCATTTTAATGGTGCCACAGCCAACTATGAGCCCCATAAGAATAACTGAAGCTGACCGCTTTAACTCAACTACGAAAACAATTTTAAAAAATCTGAATACACCAGTAGATTCCTATAAAAAAAATGCTTTAAGAATGTGCAAATTAAATTCGTCTTCTTTTTAAAATAGACGAGTTATTTAAAAAAATCGAAGTCAAAAATTCACCTTATTTGCTAGTCTGTGGACTCACTGTATTAGATTGTTATGAAAATTTAAAAATCTTACAAGCGTGTCAGGTTTCTCAGGTAATTTAAATTGAATTTTTTCTTAAAAATGCTAAAATGTTTCCTTGTACATCTTTTACCTAATTTTACTCAGTACTTAAAAGGGGCCAAAATTCCGTATTTAAGATATATAGTGGAACCTGCCAATGTTACAGAACAAAATATAAAGTGAATTAGCTCCATTGCCACTACTCACTTTACAACACTGGTTTAGACGATTAGAGCACTGGAATCAACAGGTGAAATCCTAGTAAAATTGAGAATGAACAGCAAACATTCAAAAATCTCTTGGAAATGCATCAGATGAAGTTGCTAAACAAACATACAATAAGCTTGAAGCTACTTTAACAAAAAATTCGGGAACTGCAGTAAACTTGCCACAGTATAAATATGTGGCAAAATCTCACGATATAGAACCATTGTTTTCACGATACAAATTATTTTGTTTGAGCGAAATGTTTGTACCGCAGACAATTTAGAAAAGTATCTTCTTTGCCATTTTAATAGTAATTAAACGATAATTGTATTTGGTTTTAATTTAATAAACTTACTTTATCAATATTAGAAACACGTTTCATTTAGTGCTCTTAGTCTCCAGTATTTCTTTTTTTTTCATGTTTATATTAAACGGAACAAATTTTAGTTTTTTTAATGCATATTTTGTATCTTGAGGTGTATATCTTGCCTGCATATTTGGACTCGTGAAAATCTTAGCAATTTAGGGTAGAGATGGGCGATATAAAATTGACATTATGGATATTTGATATCAAAAATATATCGATAATTGTTAATATATCAATAAATAACCTAAAAATATCGAGATAATTATGAGTACCGAATTGATAAATACTGATATTATATACCGTCTGTTCCATAAAAAAGGCCCCGCTTTCTAGCTACTTTATTATTTATTTTAGACCCAATAAACCTGATATCAAATCAAATGGCACATAAAAACCTACATTTTAACACTATCAAAAAATTTTTATCTTCAATTGTTTCAGAGCGGTGACGTCACATGCAATTTTTTTAAATGACACTGTATATATTTTTTGACATTTTCTGGTAGAGGTTTTTTTTCTCTTTTCAACAATATAAATATTTTATGCACTCGCATAAAAAAATTTTCGTGAAAAATTACAAAAACTTTTTCACAGTGGGAGGCCATGATACAAGACTGTAAACAAAAGTGTAACTCAGAAAAACAAAACAAATAGTAGCCAAACGCTTTAACTGTCAGATTTCAGAATAATCTAAAGTGTTTATTGTTTTGTTTTTCTGAGTTATACTTTTGTTTATAGTTTTGTATGGTGGCCTCCCACTGATAAAAAAGTTTTTTAATTTTTCTCGAAAATTTTCTTATGTAAGGGCATAAAATATTTATATTGTTGAAAAGAGAAAAAAAACCTCTACCAGAAAATGTAAAAAAATATATACAGTGTCATTTAAAAAAATTGCACGTGACGTCACCACTCTGAAACAATTAAAGATAAAAAAATTTTGGTAGTGTTAAAATGTAGGTTTTTATGTGCCATTTGATTTGATATAAGGTTTATTGGGTCTAAATTAAATAATAAAGTTGCTAGAAGCCGGGGCCTTTTTTATAGAACAGACGGTATATCAATATCCGAAATTTCCGTACATCGATATGGAAATAATATCGATATATCGCCCAACCCTATTCTAGGGAAGTCTGGGGTTGTATGACGGAGATCAAAGATATTACTGTACACTTAAATAAGATTTATTTTTTATGTCACAAACACTAGCGCGATTTGTTATGAAAAAAATACTCAGTTGAAAGATTTTGACTTAATATTTTCATATTACTGAGGAACAAAAACTATTCTCTATTATGCAATAATACATAATTAAAATAAGAATTATAATAAAACAATCTAAAACACAGTTGTGTACTCTCTTTTGAACCCACCAACAATGATAATCGAAAGTTTTGAGAAAATGACGACAAAGGATGTTTGATAAAACTATCTCAACCTAACCTAATGGTCAAAACTGCAACCAACTCTCGTAATGGTTTAGTATCCCTCCTCCCCTAATAGATGAATGACACATAATGTATTTACGTGATCTGAATAAATTTACGTTAATTGAACCTAACCTAACTCAATCTAACCATTACAAGGGAACTTTGATACAGCAAATTTTCATATTATTTGCTAGTTTGGACTACGATGCAGCAGGTCCATCCCAACATAAAATCTCTATAATTGTAACATTTTTGATTATTTTGACTGTAGCAATTAAAGTCAAAAGTAGGTACCTGGTACTTCTCGTACTTCGAGCCTTATCCGATAACGAACAATAACAGTCACATTATGATAAAATGCACAATGCAAACCGGTACAAAGAACAATGCAAGAGTAACCACTACCATGTACTTGAATCGAAATTATTACCCCCCTCCTCTAGCAAGCTCTACAAAACCCCTATAATGCTGCTAAAAGTTAAGACTTCAGAAATTACAATACGATTTATTCATGCACAGCGTTATGAACTACAGCTTACTATAACCTGTGAAATGCATAAACAGACAGCAACTAACTGTAATTTTTATATCTTCTAAGGTGGATTAGCCAGGTTAAAATTGATATTTTTGTTCGAAGTATTATAGTTGGTATTTATTCGGATCTATTTATTCTTGCCACTTAACGCTTACTCAACAAAGAAAATTTAGAAATTTGTAATCAACGTTCTATTTTAGAGTTATCTAAACTAAAAATAAAGAATTTTAGAATGAAATCAACGAATGAAACGCAAAGCAAAAGTAAACAAAGTTCCAACAATGACTGCATAGCCACTGCCAACAAACAAAAACCCATTATGAAGCAATTAATTAAAATAGCTACCACAAAGAACGGTTTGCAAAACCTATTTACATTTCTCATAAATCACTTGAGATGTTACTGACGAAATACCTGATTTGCATACTTTTCGAAATTAATCCGCACAACTGTCAAAACACCACTAAGGATCCACAGCGATAATTTTCACCAAACCACCAAGGGCCGTTAATCGGCGTAAAAGTACTCACCAGGGGTAAGTTTCTGGCTAACTACATCGGGAAAAATTGATGCAGACTTGGGAATAGTCGTATTCACTGCGTTCGAACAACTCGAAGAACCAGCTCTGTCTCTGTAATTTGAGGGGCTCGCACAGAAGGGAATGCAACGTCTCCTCTTCGCAGGCCTCGCACCCAGAACGGGCTCCCAGTCTAAAGATCTCTTCAGTGTTGCACACGCCATATTTAATTTGAAGGCTCGAAGTCGCAAACAACTGCTAAATAGCGCACTTGTTTTCCGTCTTGTACGCACGAAATATGCCGTACAACTGCAATTCCACGCGAAAATTCGCTTGTAACTTCAGTCTTTTGTGTTGTAAAGTGTGTAAAAACGGAGATATTTCTAGATAAACTCAGAAATGACACACCAATATGGCGTATCTCATCTCCGAACAACACCTTCGGAAACTTTAGTTGAACTGCTGTTTTTGGTTGGCTGCCTATGGCTGCCCGTCTCCCTTTCAGATGGTGCGCGTGCGCACTGCGCTGAACCGCACGCAATATGCTGTGTCTCCAGAACCGCCTACACACAGCCTGTCATGCAATTTTTTTTGTTTTCGGCTAAATTTAAATCAAGACCAGTTTAAAAAAGTGTAATCCTTATTTAGTTGTTTTAAAAAAACACAGTGTATGCTGTTTGCCATTCTGAGACTAGGGGGACATTCCACGAACAATTTCACTTTGTTGTCGATAAGCTATGCATATTTAAATGTAGTTCTTGCTTTTACAAAGGTAAACACGTATATGGTATATCTATCGGGAATATTGGAAATTTCCTTATATGTAAGTTTTAATAAAAGTCAGGTCATTTTTGCGGAATGCGATGTCATGTATCTACATTCACATAAGATATAAATTAGCATGACGTCACAGAAAAGTTGTATTGACATCAAAACTAAAACAATATTTTCATTACAAAATGTAAGTTATTCGCAATACTTCACTTATCAGTATAGTTATTGCTTGGATAATTTATTTTACGTGTGACTACATAAATAACATGCAATATAACTTAAAAATTACTACTACAGGAGATTAAATACACTTTTAGTACCTTAATTTTATTTTGCAAATAATAAACTAATTTTATAGTAGTAGTTATTTTTATAAAATAGTTTCAACCGATTGTGTATTAACTTTTAGCTAACATTTTATTCTTCGTGTATAAATTTCCAAGAAAAAACTATATTACCAGAGCGTAAAATGGTAGGTAATAACAATATTAATAATAATAATAAAATTTATTAGTCTTCACTAACCATCATAGCTTGGGATAAGCGAAGCTACAACAAATATCACGGACAATTTACATTTGACCTAGTCATAATATCACATACTTTATACTAAAATTTGTCAATTAATAGGCCAGGAAAAATAGAAAAAAAGTGGTGGCAAGCTGATTTTTGGTATAGTTGTTAAGAGTGCCCTACAGTGACTTCCTCGTCACTCGTCACCACACAAAAGTTCTCAAGAATCCGAGTGGAGCGATGCCCCCTAGGGGGTTTAGAGCTTCCCTAGAACAGTTTTTTAAAAGTTTTTCTACACAAATATGGCTTCTATAAAACATAGTTTTACTAGATACCGGGTGACCATACATGGTTGTGATTTTTTTTCTGAGGTTGGCACTGTTTATGTTGGTGGCACTGTAGGTCTATGTCAATTTCGAGGTTAACAGAATAGGTTTTGCGTCAGTTTGTGTCAAAACTGACTCAATAACTATTCCTCGAATTTGACATAGACCTACAGTGCCACCAACATAAACAGGCCAACATAAGAAAAAAAATTACAACCATTTATGGTCACCTGGTATTAGTCAGTAATAATGTATTCAGGGCAACTGCTTTTGCCGGTAAAAATGTTTTGCGAAAGTATTTTGTTTTGGCAATGTCACAAGACAAACTAACTTGATCAAATTCCCGAGCCGAAGGCGAGGGAATTTGTAAAAGTTATTTTGTCGAGGGGCATTGCCAAAAAACAAAAAATCTTGAGTAAAACATTTTCCGAGCAAAATCGTGACCCCGAAATACATTTTGTGGACTATTTCCCAAATATCGGTTCATTTTGACATTTATACTGATCCACAATGACCGTTTAAATGACGTCTTTGAAATGTTGCCTTGATTAAAACAACATACTTGGCGGTTGCCATGGATACAAGTGGTAAAAAAACATAAAATCCCAAGGGAAAATTTTGAATTTTTGCCATTATAAAAACAGGTGATTGGTTGAATTGGGAAATAGTCAGTATAAAATTTTCTACAAAAAGATTGCATTTATGTTTAATGTAGGTACAATTACTAGAAAAGTGATAAAATGGCATTAAAAATATTTTTTCGTTGACTGAAATTGACACATTGGCTGCGTTCGATAATGTACCTACCAACCCTTTTTGCTAGCAGAAAGAGATCGATAATAACCATCGGCGCGGGTGAAAGTGAGATGAATGAACGATTTCGAGGAAACAGAGCTGTCAGAGGTATCTTTCCGAACGTAGTTTGTGTCTCCTGTTCGCAAGCTTTCATTTCAACACTTGGAATGATAAAACATAACCTAAAAAATCATATCAAATATACAATAGGTAGGTAAGTAAATTAAATAAACGTTGGACAAGAAACATGAAACATTTTTTTAAACAAACACAAACACGTAAAGTTATAATTCCTCAGAATTAAAATCACTATCATCATAGTTAGCAACATCTTCGTCCCTCGCATCACCTAAATTGATTATAAAAGATATCTGAAGCATCACAATGTTTTTCAACTTCCCACGATTGTTTTACGAACTTTTCCACATATAAACCGTTCAATAGTTATTTGCCAAGTAGGTAGACATGGAATTTTGTTTTTATGTTTAATAAAACTAAAACTCCCTAGAAACTCATTCTGACACTTTGTCAGAAGCAGCTGTTATGTACAGGAGGCTCACGAAAGTGTCTAATTTGACATTTTGAGGTTAAACATGCAATGTTGCCAGTCCTTTCATACTTTGTTTGCCACTAGGCATAATATTTATGGACATCGGCGTCATGGATATCTATCTGTCAACAAATTGTAGTACTAAAGTAAATATGCCAAAAGTCAATAAAGGTGACACAAAACTACAAATTACAAAGGCTTACAGGCATTATAAAGCCGACAGGCCCGACCTCAGTGAAACTGAAATTTTTTCCCGGCTTAGTGACTTTTGGGATGCAAGTATTTATGCATAAAACTTAATTGTTGCTTTAATTTTCGGCTTTGTACTGTTTTAGATATCTGAAAGAACTACCTATTAGAAATATTATGGGGCGGAACAATTTTGAAATTAAACCTTTTGGCCCACGACCTAAAAATGATACATACTATTTGCAACATACGCACTGACGAAGTAGTTAACAATGCGAGACAAATTGTGCAAGAACAACCACACGTATCTGTTCGCCATTTAGGACAGCAATTAAATGTTTCATATTCAACATCTCATAGGATATTAAGAAGCAATTTGCATTATTTTTCTTACCGGTTGCAAGTGTATCAGGAACTGCTGCCAAACGATCCTCCGGTTAGATTGGAATTTTGTAACTGGTTTATCAATAATTTAGGAAATAACGATAATGCGTTTGAGAAAACTTTCTTTACTGATGAGGCATACTTCTATTTATCTGGCTATATTAATTCACAAAGTATGAGGATGTGGAGCGCTGAGAATCCCAATTTTTATGTTGAAGAACCGCTTCACCCACAAAAAATCGAGGTTTGGGCTGCAATTAGTAAAAGAAGAGTTATAGGTCCTATATTTTTTAAGGTAATTGAGTGCAGTAAAACGATTAAATTTTATTTTAATAGTTCAAATTTTAGGTTTTCTAAATGCACAACCATATCATACTGAAATTTTGTCGCCGTTTTTTGAAGAGTTACGTGACAATGAATTACAAACGGGTTACGTATTTTCAATAAGATGGGGCATAAATTTACTTAAAGAGTTTTACAAAAACAGAGTTATTAGTCAAAACATGTCTACGGTGTGGCCCCCTAGGTCTTGTAACTTAACTCCCTGTGATTTTCTTCTGTGGCCATATTTAAAAAAATCCATTCTTCAACTTCCACTGGACAATATTTAGCAGCTTTAACAAAGAAGTACCTAATGGAAAAAATAAAGAAATCAATAATAATGGCGTAATATTAAGATTTGAGAATAGAACGAGTTAAGGAGTTTACTTTTCTTAGGAACATTAATCTCTGAAAACTTAAATTACACACAAGGAATTAAATCAAGGTTAATAAAAGCATCGAGATGTCCGGGCGCGTTAAATAGTATAATGTCCTTAAGACAAATGTCGCGAAATGCAAAACTACGACTTATAAGACTGTAATTCGACCCACAGCTACGTACGCATGTGAAACATGGACGATGAATGTGGCAGACCAAGATACGATAAGTAGGTGGGAGAGAAAAATGCGGAGAAAAATATTTGGAGGGACTCGGACGGATGATGGTTGGAGAAGACTTACAAACGAAGAGGTACAAAAGAAGTATGAAGAGCCAAATATAGTAGACTTCATTAAAGCTCGAAGGTTAAGATGGTTTGGGTATATATGGAGAATGCCAGATGGAAGAGCTACTAAGATAGTATTGGAAGACAGATCGCAAGAAACTAGAAGAAGAAGCGACCAACGAATAGGTGGAAGGAGGCAGTAATGGAAGACATATCAAGGAAAGGAATAGAAGACTGGAGAAATAAAATCATCAATAAGGGACAATGGAGACACATTGTTATGCAATGGGCCTAAAGTGGCTTGTAAAAGCTTTATTTATACTGAAAAATTACATAAATTGTAATATTTAAATATTTTTGTATACAATTTATAATTGCAATAAAAAAACGACTTTCATTATACCATTATGCCTACTCAACAAAGTATGAAACGTATTCAGAATCAGCAATTTGTCTTTCATGAAATTTATCTTAACCAATACTAAAAGTGGCACAAAATCCAAAACCAAATCTGGCAACCACGTTTTGTACATTAACATAAAATTATCATTTTATATAAAATGAGCATAACCTAACTTTTGTTAAGGACTGACAGCATATTTACAGGGTGAAATTCATCACCCTAACATGGCCTCCTATCTGGCAAATAACTATTGAACGGTTTATAGGTACTCAACATATTTTTCCCATTTTTCGGCTGTAATTTCGTTCAACGCCTTATTCCAAGTTTCAACAATTTCACTTGGAGTGGAATAGGTAGCTATTTGCAATTATATTGTCGTATCTTCGTTTACAAGCTGACCAGACCATTTCTATCGCATTGTAATGAGCATGGTAAGAAGGCAGTCTTAAAATGTTATGACAAAATTGTTTAATATATTCATCTAGATGATATTTTTTTGAAGTAGATTTATTCAGTGCTACAATCGACCAAACTTCGTGTTTCATGGCATTTTCAGGAAAATCTATATTTCTTAATTTTAGTCAGTTTATTAATTTTAGTTTTGACCAAGATTAAGAAGATTTTCTTCCGCCAAACCACTGTGATAGCTATACATAATAATGAGCGATTTTGTTGTTGAAATTGGAACAAATTGTGTTCTAAACCAACGTTCAAAATTGTGCCTATTCATGCTATCATAATATCGTCTTTTTGTACCCGCACTTAAACACTAAACTAGAATTGTCTACAAAATCTTCAGAACTGCCTGCATGACAACTATGTATCTATATCCCTCCCCAGATTTTTTGGATGTTATTTCTAAACTTCCATCTTGCCAGCTTTTGCTAAATGAACGTTTACTAAAAATCTAGGTCTCATCTAAAAAACGGGCTTCAAAGAAGATCCTGAATTTAAATTTGCCATATACTCTCTAAGAAATTTGGTTCTCTTAAGTTGAATATTTGGTTATTCCATAAGATAGAACCTATTGCTTGATTTTTGCCATTTGAAGCCTATTTCCTTGCACCATCTATTTATGGAAGAAACTGAATGTGAAAAATCTCCTCCAGATTCTTCAACCAAGCGTTTCTTTAGGCTTTCCGTGGTTACAAATTCTTTAACTACATACATTTTATATACCTACAGTGAGAATAATGTACGAGTAAGACTATACATGACTGAATTATGCAAAATTAGACATAGCAAATTTACGAAATTTACTTAATGTTACCATGGTGATTGTAAACAAAATAACAACACAGTGATTACAGAAACTAATTGAAACTGGATTATTTTATTGTAATTTCAAAACTGGCAATTGTTACTAGCATGGGTAAATTGATCAATGCGAATAATGTAAGACTGTGCATGGTTGAACTATGCAAAATTAGACATAGGGAATTTACTTAATGTTACCATGGTGTTTGTAAACAAAATAACAACACAGTGACTACAGAAAAAACCGACAATTGTTACTAGCATGGGTAAATTGATTAATGCTAAAATAAAGTTGCCAATGTAGTCTTACATTATTCACACTAAGGGCCGGTTGCAGAAAGCAATGTTAAGTCTGGTGTTAGCTAACGTCGCGTCAAAGTGAACAAAATCGCATCAAATTTTGTTTACTAATGTATTAGTTGCCATAAACATTTGAGATTTGATTCGTTTTTGTTCACTTTGACGCGACGTTAGCTAACACCAGACTTAGGGCCGGTTGCAGAAAGCAACGTTAAGTTTGGTGTTAGCTAACGCGACGTCAAAGTGAACAAAAACGAATCAAATCTCAAATGCTTATGGTAACTAATACATTAGTAAACAAAATTTGATGCGATTTTGTTCACTTTGACTCGACGTTAGCTAACACCAGACTTAACATTGCTTTCTGCAACCGGCCCATAGTGTCCTTGATGGAGTTCTTGACTGCTTCGTCGACTTCCGTTTTTGCATTCTTCACTTTCTGGCTCATATTTTCAGTAATTAATGTGTCACACTGTATCCCGTCTTTCTTTAATTTATAAATTGTGCTCTCTGAGACATTTAACGCAATAGAAGCACGGCGAACAACGTTGGAGGGTGAAACTACTGGTTTACCATTTTTAATATTGTCGTACTCTTCATCAACAAAAGGCATAGGTAACATTCAAAGTAGTTGTTACAGCTCGTTATACCGCATATTTGATGGTTTCTTTATCTCAATAACTTACACGAAAAATATAATCTGACAGAGAAGAAACGTCAAATTTTAAAATTTATGTTTTTAATCGACATACCTTTTTTTCGAATTTCTTCCATTTCATCTATTTTACTAAAGATTAAGAGTGACAGACAAAAGTCACGTGACTCCGAATGGGTATAATTTTGACTATTCAACACTATAACATATAAGCCAATTACATTGCAGACATTTGCTTTTTTCAACCAATAACAGCAGGATATCACTGAATATTGGGCACCATGTAAAATATTCATAAAACAATATACGTACTCAAAAAATAAATAGCCTTGTTGCGAAGTAACGCTTAGCAACGATGTTCTGTCTTTAGTGATATCGCTAGGTTACGTAACACTAAACCCCAACAAACTGTGTGGCTTGTTTTAAAAATTTTAAAATGCTGTGTTTTAGAAGTATTCCGTTGAATTTAATTGAGAATGAATAATTATATTAATTGTTGGAATATTTTTCCATAAAATTAATCGTTATGTATTAATATTGTTAAATATTCGTCCCAAATACCACTCGAAGTGGATATTTTTTTTTTAAATATTTTGCCATTTCCATAGAAATTATTGCAAATTTCACTCAACAAAATCACATTTAAATGTCACTCGCCTTTTTGATGTGATTTTGTATCGTGAAATTTAAACGCAATAATTTACATGGAAACGACAAAATATTTGTCAAAAATATATCCACTGCTTGTGGTATTACCCTTAACTATAGTACTGGGTGACCATAAATGGTTGTGATTTTGTTTCTTAGGTTGGCACTGTTTATGTTGGTGATACTGTAAGTCTATGTCAAATTCGAGGTTAGCAAGTTAGATTTTGCGTCAGTTTTGACACAAACTTACGCAAAACCTAACCTGCTAACTTTGAATTTGACATAGACTTACAGTGTTACCAACATAAACAGCTTTTTAAAAGTCGTTCATTAATAAAAAATCATTCATTAATATTCGATTCTCTAAACATTAATGAAACCTAATAATAAACGATCAACGGAAAAATAGTTATTTAACCAACAAGTGTGTTAATGAAGGCGATTAATAATCGAAACTGTTTAAAGCACGAACGAGCGATAACGAGTGAGTGCCTTTAATAGTTGAGATTATTAATCGCCCATTAACAAACGAGTTGATTACAAATTTTTTTCGTTGACCGCAAAATCTTTTTTTGTGGCGAAAAATTTGATTAATACAACTAACCTCCATTCAAAATATCATCAAAACGTCAAAATCACGAAAACAGTTAATTAATGAAAAAGAGTGTATTAATCAAAAACAGTGTATTAATAGATCTATTAATCCATCCTTTTTTAAAAAACAGTTAATTAATGAAAAAGAGTGTATTAATAAAAAACAGTGTATTAATGACGTATATTAATCCATCCTTTTTTAGGAAACATAATTCATTAATATTGAAATTAACAAGCAGTCAACGAAAAAATATTTTTAATGCCATTTTATCACTTTTCTAGTAATTGTACCTACATTAAACATAAATGCAATCTTTTTGTAGAAAATTTTATACTGACTATTTCCCAATTCAACCAATCACCTGTTTTTATAATGGCAAAAATTCAAAATTTTCCCTTGGGATTTTATGTTTCTTTTACCACTTGTATCCATGGCAACCGCCAAGTATGTTGTTTTAATCAAAGCAACATTTCAAAGACGTCATTTAAACGGTCATTGTGGATCAGTATAAATGTCAAAATGAACCGATATTTGGGAAATAGTCCACAAAATGTATTTCGGGGTCACGATTTTCCGAGCAAAATGGTGTGATTTTGTATCGTGAAATTTAAACGCAATAATTTACATGGAAACGACAAGATATTTGTCAAAAATATATCCACTGCTTGTGGTATTACCCTTGAATATATCTTCCTAGAAGGTATTCAAGTGACTATTTTAAACAAATGTGATTTTTATTAGAAAAAGTCAATATTAGTGTTCTGCTACTATAGAAATTGCGTAGTTTGTTGCTAGATTGACTGAAAACTAATTTGAAAAAGTAGTTTGGTTCATTAAATAGGCCCTCGAATACCATTCTTAGTCAAAGTTAAGTAGATTATTTTTGCTGTGATATCACTACTCATGTCCATTGCACTTGGGATTAGGAATCGTGCTATCACACTCGTCCTAATCGTACCAAGCGCAATCAACATTAGTGACACCACCGCAAAAATAGTCGACATAACTTTGACTACTCATGGTATTATCAGAAGTAATACTATAAGTACTTCGATATTATCGGGTTATATGTCGATAACTTGTTGCACAACAATAAAAGAGTGTCAGTTTGACAGGTTAAATAGTCCGACCGCGTCAGCGGGAGGATTATTCTGTCAAACTGACACGATTTGTTATTGTGCAGGAAGTTTGAGACGTATAACCTGTTCGAAGTACGCATTGTATTCGATTTGATTATTTTGTGAGTAAATTTTAATATTAGGAACAAATAAATATTTTATTGGTAGCTCAATTTGTTTGAATTAACCTAGCTGAAAGTCATCTCCATGAAAATAACATCAAGTTGACAAAAGTTATGTATTGCGTTGCCTAGTGAAGTTACTATAGTGTAATCGATTTTGTATAATCGAAATTATACAAGATAACTTAACTAAATCCAGCCTTTTGATTGGTTGAAGTCTCTACGAATAAAATAATCAGTGACTATTCAATTCACCTGTCATCTGTCATAAAGTGACCAATGAAAATCCAGAATTCTGACGTTTCTTGACCAATCGAAAAAATATCAGTGGATATATCTTCCTAGAAGGTATTCAAGTGACTATTTTAAACAAATGTGACTTTTATTTAAAAAAAGTCAATATTAGTGTTCTGCTACTGTAGAAATTGCGTAGTTTGTTGCTAGATTTACAGAAAGCTAATTTGAAAAAGTAGTTTAGTTCATTAGATAGGCCCTCGAATACCATTCTTAGTCAAAGTTAAGTAAATTATTTTTGCGATGGTATCACTACTCATGTCCATTGCGCTATGGACATTCGTGGCACCACCGCAAAAGTAGTCGACATAACTTTGACTACTCATGGTATTATAAGTGACTATATTACAAAACAATAATATTATTTATTTATTTTTTGCATTTACAAAATTTGAGCAACAGACAAGTACAATAACTAAATAAACAAATGAACAATTTCCCTTACTTAACTTCCATAAAAGAAATGGTGCGTGAGATATAAAAACTATACATAACTTCGTTAGTCATAGAGATATAGAAAAAAACTAGTTTTTGTTTTAATTGCCAGTACACAATCTATAAATTGACGTAAACCAATTTAAGCTATGGCCTCCTATTTTTGTGCAGTGATATACGACTTTCGTTTTTTTAAATGGAACACCCTGTATATTTTTAGAAATTTGCAATCAGCACTAAAGGTGCTTTATGACAGCATTCTTGAATTTAAATTTAAGAACTTACTATTTTCTAAAATGAAAAAAAGTGTTTAGCCAAAGTAGGCCATTAATTATGCAAAATTACTAACAATTGAACAATAAATGCAAAACAAATTCCACTTAGTTCTAAAATTTTCTCATGACCGAATTATAGCACCAAACGTACTAGGACAATTGAAAACTGTGTTTTTTTTATGAAATAATATGTTTCATTAACAACATCATTTAATTATGTTTAAATTGTTTTAGGTATTTTTGATTTTTAATAGCTACCTCTAAACAAAATGGCGAATATGGTACACCGTTGGAAAGCCCTTTTATTGTAGTTTTCAAGTTATTAATGAAACTCATATTGTTCCATTTAACAAAACATAGTTTTCAATATTGTTTTAGTACGTTTGGCTCTATAATTTAGCCATGAGACATTTTTAGAGCCAAGTGGAGTTTGTTTTGCATTTATTGTTCGATTGTTAGTGATTTTGCCTAATTCATGGCCTACTTCGGCTAAAAAATGGTTATTTTAATTTTATATTAAAACGGTGGTTTTCGCACTTGTTTTAAGTTGTTTATCAAATTCCATAAATGAAAGGTTAGTTCACTGCTACTTTCAATTTGAATGGTTGGTAACAATTTTTTTTACTAAAAAAATTACTAGAATTGCATGCGACTTGCAACAAAATTAGAACCGGCTCTAATCGTTTCGTCTTGCATCAGCTGATTGTAAAAATTTCCTTGACGCATGCGCTCACTGCCATTTTCGTCTTGCCTTGCATTGCATTGCAAAAGAATTGCTTAATGTAAAGCGGCCTTTAAATGATATTGTATATCATATAACTGGACTAAATTGAATAGCCATAGTTTAACTTTATTTTTCTACGACCACTACTAAAAGTAGGCCTTTTAGCGCTAGATTTTTTTCACTAAAACTACTAACTGTGGCGTTTTATAATTTAGCGTGTTAAAAGTGAAATCAGCTGTTTACTTTTAGCCCATGTGCTAAAAGTGAAGTGAGGTTATAAAACTATTATTCATGTGAATTAACTCTCCATTTATATTATTTTTAATAGCTGTTTATGCAACAAGTGCTAAAAGTTGATGTTTATGCACGAGACATGAAAATTATGAAACGAAGCCGAAGCTTGAGTTTCATAACATATCGAGTGCAATAACACTTTTAGCACGAGTTTGCATATAATATTTTTTCTACGACTTTAAATTTTCTGTTATTAAAATAATGGCTTCAGGAGGTTATTATGTGCCGTATTAAATTAATGCGGAGCTAAAAAAGCAGCCAGAGCGCAAGGTGACGTTTAAAAAAACTATTTGTGTTAGTAGAATTGGCAAATCATCAATACAAAGCTATTCCGTAAGCTACGGTGTCACACTCGGTTTGTCAGAACCTAGTAATTCAACGTTGGTGGCTCTAACACGACGATGGAGTTAGATAAATTGTATTTTTTATTAAATATAAATCCTGCAAGTTCCCTAGCTCTCATTTCTATATTAATTTAGTTAAAATAATGGCTTCAGGAGGTTATTATGTGCCGGATTAAATTAATGCAAAGCTCAAAAAGCAACCAGAGCAAAAGGTGACATTTAACAGAACTATTTCTGTTAGTAGAATTGTCAAATTATGAATATAAAGTTATTCTGTACGCTACGGTGTCACACTCGGTTTGTCAGAACCTAGCAATTCAAAGTTGGTAGCTCTAACACGCCGATGGAGTTAGATAAATTGTATTTTTTATTCAATATAAATTCTGCAAATTCCCTAGCTTTCATTTGTATATTAATTTAGTTAAAATAGTGGCTTCAGGTGCTTATTAGGTGCCGTATTAAATTAATGCGGCGCTCAAAAGCAGCCAGAGCGAACGGTGACGTTTAGCAGAATTAGTTGTGTTAGTAGAATTGGCAAATCATCAATATAAAGCTATTCCGTAAGCTATGGTGTTACATTCGGTTTGTCAGAACCAAGCAATTCAAAGTTGGTGGCTCTAACACGCCGATGGAGTTAGATAAATTGTATTTCTCATTCAATATAAATCCTGTAAGTTCCCTAGCTCTCATTTATATATTAATTTAGTTAAAATAATGGCTTCAGGAGCTTATTAGGTGCCATATTCAATTAATGGGAAGCTCAAAAATTAGCCAAAGCGAACGGTAAGTGTTAGCAGCATTATTTGTGTCAGTAGAATTGGCAAATTATTACTATATAGCTATTCCGTACATTAAAGTGTCACATTCGATTTTTTGGAACCTAACAAGTCAAAGCTGGTTACCCTAAGACGCCCATGGAGTTGGAAAAATTGTATTTTTTATTTACTATAAACCCTGCAAGATTCCTAGCTCTCATTTCTATATTAATTTAGTTAAAATAATGGCTTCAGGAGCTTATTAGGTGCCATATTCAATTAATGGGATGCTCAAAAATTAGCCAAAGCGAACGGTAAGTGTTAGCAGCATTATTTGTGTTAGTAGAATTGGCAAATCATTACTATATAGCTATTCCGTACATTAAAGTGTCACATTCGATTTTTTGGAACCTAACAATTCAAAGTTGGTTACCTTAAGACTCTGATGGGGTTAGAAAAATTATATTACTTATTTACTATAAACCCTGCAACTTTTCTAGCTCTTATTTCTGTATTAATTTAGTTAAAATTATGGCTTCAGGAGCTTATTAGGTGCCATATTCAATTAATGGGAAGCTCAAAAATTAGCCAAAGCGAACGGTAAGTGTTAGCAGCATTATTTGTGTTAGTAGAATTGGCAAATCATTACTATAAAGCTATTCCGTACATTACGGTGTCACATTCGATTTTTTGGAACCTAACAAGTCAAAGCTGGTTACCCTAAGACGCCCATGGAGTTAGATAAATTGTATTTTTTATTTACTATAAACCCTGCAAAATTTCTAGCTCTCATTTCTATATTAATTTAGTTAAAATAATGGCTTCAGGAGCTTATTAGGTGCCATATTCAATTAATGGGAAGCTCAAAAATTAGCCAAAGCGAACGGCAAGTGTTAGCAGCATTATTTGTGTCAGTAGAATTGGCAAATTATTAATATAAAGCTATTCCGTACATTACGGTGTCACATTCGATTTTTTGGAACCTAACAAGTCAAAGCTGGTTACCCTAAGACGCCCATGGAGTTAGATAAATTGTATTTTTTATTTACTATAAACCCTGCAAGATTAGTAGCTCTCATTTCTATATTAATTTAGTTAAAATAATGGCTTCAGGAGCTTATTAGGTGCCATATTCAATTAATGGGAAGCTCAAAAATTAGCCAAAGCGAACGGTAAGTGTTAGCAGCATTATTTGTGTCAGTAGAATTGGCAAATTATTAATATAAAGCTATTCCGTACATTACGGTGTCACATTCGATTTTTTGGAACCTAACAAGTCAAAGCTGGTTACCCTAAGACGCCCATGGAGTTAGATAAATTGTATTTTTTATTTACTATAAACCCTGCAAGATTCCTAGCTCTCATTTCTATATTAATTTAGTTAAAATAATGGCTTCAGGAGCTTATTAGGTGCCATATTCAATTAATGGGAAGCTCGAAAATTAGCCAAAGCGAACGGCAAGTGTTAGCAGCATTATTTGTGTCAGTAGAATTGGCAAATTATTAATATAAAGCTATTCCGTACATTACGGTGTCACATTCGATTTTTTGGAATCTAACAAGTCAAAGCTGGTTACCCTAAGACGCCCATGGAGTTAGATAAATTGTATTTTTTATTTACTATAAACCCTGCAAGATTCCTAGCTCTCATTTCTATATTAATTTAGTTAAAATAATGGCTTCAGGAGCGTATTAGGTGCCATATTCAATTAATGGGAAGCTCAAAAATTAGCCAAAGCGAACGGTAAGTGTTAGCAGCATTATTTGTGTCAGTAGAATTGGCAAATTATTAATATAAAGCTATTCCGTACATTACGGTGGCACATTCGATTTTTTGGAACCTAACAAGTCAAAGCTGGTTACCCTAAGACGCCCATGGAGTTGGATAAATTGTATTTTTTATTTACTATAAACCCTGCAAGATTTCTAGCTCTCATTTCTATATTAATTTAGTTAAAATAATGGCTTCAGGAGCTTATTAGGTGCCATATTCAATTAATGGGATGCTCAAAAATTAGCCAAAGCGAACGGTAAGTGTTAGCAGCATTATTTGTGTTAGTAGAATTGGCAAATCATTACTATATAGCTATTCCGTACATTAAAGTGTCACATTCGATTTTTTGGAACCTAACAATTCAAAGTTGGTTACCCTAAGACTCTGATGGGGTTAGAAAAATTATATTACTTCTTTACTATAAACCCTGCAACTTTTCTAGCTCTTATTTCTGTATTAATTTAGTTAAAATTATGGCTTCAGGAGCTTATTAGGTGCCATATTCAATTAATGGGAAGCTCAAAAATTAGCCAAAGCGAACGGTAAGTGTTAGCAGCATTATTTGTGTTAGTAGAATTGGCAAATCATTACTATATAGCTATTCCGTACATTAAAGTGTCACATTCGATTTTTTGGAACCTAACAATTCAAAGTTGGTTACCCTAAGACTCTGATGGGGTTAGAAAAATTATATTACTTCTTTACTATAAACCCTGCAACTTTTCTAGCTCTTATTTCTGTATTAATTTAGTTAAAATTATGGCTTCAGGAGCTTATTAGGTGCCATATTCAATTAATGGGAAGCTCGAAAATTAGCCAAAGCGAACGGCAAGTGTTAGCAGCATTATTTGTGTCAGTAGAATTGGCAAATTATTAATATAAAGCTATTCCGTACATTACGGTGTCACATTCGATTTTTTGGAATCTAACAAGTCAAAGCTGGTTACCCTAAGACGCCCATGGAGTTAGATAAATTGTATTTTTTATTTACTATAAACCCTGCAAGATTCCTAGCTCTCATTTCTATATTAATTTAGTTAAAATAATGGCTTCAGGAGCGTATTAGGTGCCATATTCAATTAATGGGAAGCTCAAAAATTAGCCAAAGCGAACGGTAAGTGTTAGCAGCATTATTTGTGTCAGTAGAATTGGCAAATTATTAATATAAAGCTATTCCGTACATTACGGTGGCACATTCGATTTTTTGGAACCTAACAAGTCAAAGCTGGTTACCCTAAGACGCCCATGGAGTTGGATAAATTGTATTTTTTATTTACTATAAACCCTGCAAGATTTCTAGCTCTCATTTCTATATTAATTTAGTTAAAATAATGGCTTCAGGAGCTTATTAGGTGCCATATTCAATTAATGGGATGCTCAAAAATTAGCCAAAGCGAACGGTAAGTGTTAGCAGCATTATTTGTGTTAGTAGAATTGGCAAATCATTACTATATAGCTATTCCGTACATTAAAGTGTCACATTCGATTTTTTGGAACCTAACAATTCAAAGTTGGTTACCCTAAGACTCTGATGGGGTTAGAAAAATTATATTACTTCTTTACTATAAACCCTGCAACTTTTCTAGCTCTTATTTCTGTATTAATTTAGTTAAAATTATGGCTTCAGGAGCTTATTAGGTGCCATATTCAATTAATGGGAAGCTCAAAAATTAGCCAAAGCGAACGGTAAGTGTTAGCAGCATTATTTGTGTTAGTAGAATTGGCAAATCATTACTATAAAGCTATTCCGTACATTACGGTGTCACATTCGATTTTTTGGAACCTAACAAGTCAAAGCTGGTTACCCTAAGACGCCCATGGAGTTAGATAAATTGTATTTTTTATTTACTATAAACCCTGCAAAATTTCTAGCTCTCATTTCTATATTAATTTAGTTAAAATAATGGCTTCAGGAGCTTATTAGGTGCCATATTCAATTAATGGGAAGCTCAAAAATTAGCCAAACCGAACGGTAAGTGTTAGCAGCATTATTTGTGTCAGTAGAATTGGCAAATTATTAATATAAAGCTATTCCGTACATTACGGTGTCACATTCGATTTTTTGGAACCTAACAAGTCAAAGCTGGTTACCCTAAGACGCCCATGGAGTTAGATAAATTGTATTTTTTATTTACTATAAACCCTGCAAAATTTCTAGCTCTCATTTCTATATTAATTTAGTTAAAATAATGGCTTCAGGAGCTTATTAGGTGCCATAGTCAATTAATGGGAAGCTCAAAAATTAGCCAAAGCGAACGGTAAGTGTTAGCAGCATTATTTGTGTCAGTAGAATTGGCAAATTATTAATATAAAGCTATTCCGTATATTACGGTGTCACATTCGATTTTTTGGAACCTAACAAGTCAAAGCTGGTTACCCTAAGACGCCCATGGAGTTAGATAAATTGTATTTTTTATTTACTATAAACCCTGCAAGATCCCTAGGTCCCATTTCAATATTAATTTAGTTAAAATAATGGCTTCAGGAGCTTATTAGGTGCCATATTCAATTAATGGGATACTCAAAAATTAGCCAAAGCGAACGGCAAGTGTTAGCAGCATTATTTGTGTCAGTAGAATTGGCAAATTATTAATATAAAGCTATTCCGTACATTACGGTGTCACATTCGATTTTTTGGAACCTAACAAGTCAAAGCTGGTTACCCTAAGACGCCCATGGAGTTAGATAAATTGTATTTTTTATTTACTATAAACCCTGCAAGATTCCTAGCTCTCATTTCTATATTAATTTAGTTAAAATAATGGCTTCAGGAGCTTATTAGGTGCCATATTCAATTAATGGGAAGCTCGAAAATTAGCCAAAGCGAACGGCAAGTGTTAGCAGCATTATTTGTGTCAGTAGAATTGGCAAATTATTAATATAAAGCTATTCCGTATATTACGGTGTCACATTCGATTTTTTGGAACCTAACAAGTCAAAGCTGGTTACCCTAAGACGCCCATGGAGTTAGATAAATTGTATTTTTTATTTACTATAAACCCTGCAAGATTTCTAGCTCTCATTTCTATATTAATTTAGTTAAAATAATGGCTTCAGGAGCTTATTAGGTGCCATAATCAATTAATGGGATGCTCAAAAATTAGCCAAAGCGAACGGTAAGTGTTAGCAGCATTATTTGTGTTAGTAGAATTGGCAAATCATTACTATATAGCTATTCCGTACATTAAAGTGTCACATTCGATTTTTTGGAACCTAACAATTCAAAGTTGGTTACCCTAAGACTCTGATGGGGTTAGAAAAATTATATTACTTCTTTACTATAAACCCTGCAACTTTTCTAGCTCTTATTTCTGTATTAATTTAGTTAAAATTATGGCTTCAGGAGCTTATTAGGTGCCATATTCAATTAATGGGAAGCTCGAAAATTAGCCAAAGCGAACGGCAAGTGTTAGCAGCATTATTTGTGTCAGTAGAATTGGCAAATTATTAATATAAAGCTATTCCGTACATTACGGTGTCACATTCGATTTTTTGGAATCTAACAAGTCAAAGCTGGTTACCCTAAGACGCCCATGGAGTTAGATAAATTGTATTTTTTATTTACTATAAACCCTGCAAGATTCCTAGCTCTCATTTCTATATTAATTTAGTTAAAATAATGGCTTCAGGAGCGTATTAGGTGCCATATTCAATTAATGGGAAGCTCAAAAATTAGCCAAAGCGAACGGTAAGTGTTAGCAGCATTATTTGTGTCAGTAGAATTGGCAAATTATTAATATAAAGCTATTCCGTACATTACGGTGGCACATTCGATTTTTTGGAACCTAACAAGTCAAAGCTGGTTACCCTAAGACGCCCATGGAGTTGGATAAATTGTATTTTTTATTTACTATAAACCCTGCAAGATTTCTAGCTCTCATTTCTATATTAATTTAGTTAAAATAATGGCTTCAGGAGCTTATTAGGTGCCATATTCAATTAATGGGATGCTCAAAAATTAGCCAAAGCGAACGGTAAGTGTTAGCAGCATTATTTGTGTTAGTAGAATTGGCAAATCATTACTATATAGCTATTCCGTACATTAAAGTGTCACATTCGATTTTTTGGAACCTAACAATTCAAAGTTGGTTACCCTAAGACTCTGATGGGGTTAGAAAAATTATATTACTTCTTTACTATAAACCCTGCAACTTTTCTAGCTCTTATTTCTGTATTAATTTAGTTAAAATTATGGCTTCAGGAGCTTATTAGGTGCCATATTCAATTAATGGGAAGCTCAAAAATTAGCCAAAGCGAACGGTAAGTGTTAGCAGCATTATTTGTGTTAGTAGAATTGGCAAATCATTACTATAAAGCTATTCCGTACATTACGGTGTCACATTCGATTTTTTGGAACCTAACAAGTCAAAGCTGGTTACCCTAAGACGCCCATGGAGTTAGATAAATTGTATTTTTTATTTACTATAAACCCTGCAAAATTTCTAGCTCTCATTTCTATATTAATTTAGTTAAAATAATGGCTTCAGGAGCTTATTAGGTGCCATATTCAATTAATGGGAAGCTCAAAAATTAGCCAAACCGAACGGTAAGTGTTAGCAGCATTATTTGTGTCAGTAGAATTGGCAAATTATTAATATAAAGCTATTCCGTACATTACGGTGTCACATTCGATTTTTTGGAACCTAACAAGTCAAAGCTGGTTACCCTAAGACGCCCATGGAGTTAGATAAATTGTATTTTTTATTTACTATAAACCCTGCAAAATTTCTAGCTCTCATTTCTATATTAATTTAGTTAAAATAATGGCTTCAGGAGCTTATTAGGTGCCATAGTCAATTAATGGGAAGCTCAAAAATTAGCCAAAGCGAACGGTAAGTGTTAGCAGCATTATTTGTGTCAGTAGAATTGGCAAATTATTAATATAAAGCTATTCCGTATTCCGTACATTAAGGTGTCACATTCGATTTTTTGGAACCTAACAAGTCAAAGCTGGTTACCCTAAGACGCCCATGGAGTTAGATAAATTGTATTTTTTATTTACTATAAACCCTGCAAGATTCCTAGCTCTCATTTCTATATTAATTTAGTTAAAATAATGGCTTCAGGAGCTTATTAGGTGACACATTCAATTAATGGGATGCTCAAAAATTAGCCAAAGCAAACGGTAAGTGTTAGCAGCATTATTTGTGTTAGTAGAATTGGCAAATCATTACTATAAAGCTATTCCGTACATTAAGGTGTCACATTCGATTTTTTGGAACCTAACAAGTCAAAGCTGGTTACCCTAAGACGCCCATGGAGTTAGATAAATTGTATTTTTTATTTACTATAAACCCTGCAAGATTCCTAGCTCTCATTTCTATATTAATTTAGTTAAAATAATGGCTTCAGGAGCTTATTAGGTGCCATATTCAATTAATGGGAAGCTCAAAAATTAGCCAAAGCGAACGGTAAGTGTTAGCAGCATTATTTGTGTCAGTAGAATTGGCAAATTATTAATATAAAGCTATTCCGTACATTACGGTGTCACATTCGATTTTTTGGAACCTAACAAGTCAAAGCTGGTTACCCTAAGACGCCCATGGAGTTAGATAAATTGTATTTTTTATTTACTATAAACCCTGCAAGATTCCTAGCTTTCATTTCTATATTAATTTAGTTAAAATAATGGCTTCAGGAGCTTATTAGGTGACACATTCAATTAATGGGATGCTCAAAAATTAGCCAAAGCAAACGGTAAGTTAAGCAGCATTATTTGTGTTAGTAGAATTGGCAAATCATTACTATAAAGCTATTCCGTACATTAAGGTGTCACATTCGATTTTTTGGAACCTAACAAGTCAAAGCTGGTTACCCTAAGACGCCCATGGAGTTAGATAAATTGTATTTTTTATTTACTATAAACCCTGCAAGATTCCTAGCTCTCATTTTTATATTAATTTAGTTAAAATAATGGCTTCAGGAGCTTATTAGGTGCCATATTCAATTAATGGAAAGCTCAAAAATTAGCCAAAGCGAACGGTAAGTGTTAGCAGCATTATTTGTGTCAGTAGAATTGGCAAATTATTAATATAAAGCTATTCCGTACATTACGGTGTCACATTCGATTTTTTGGAACCTAACAAGTCAAAGCTGGTTACCCTAAGACGCCCATGGAGTTAGATAAATTGTATTTTTTATTTACTATAAACCCTGCAAGATTCCTAGCTCTTATTTCTATATTAATTTAGTTAAAATAATGGCTTCAGGAGCTTATTAGGTGCCATATTCAATTAATGGAAAGCTCAAAAATTAGCCAAAGCGAACGGTAAGTGTTAGCAGCATTATTTGTGTCAGTAGAATTGGCAAATTATTAATATAAAGCTATTCCGTACCTTACGGTGTCACATTCGATTTTTTGGAACCTAACAAGTCAAAGCTGGTTACCCTAAGACGCCCATGGAGTTAGATAAATTGTATTTTTTATTTACTATAAACCCTGCAAGATTCCTAGCTCTTATTTCTATATTAATTTAGTTAAAATAATGGCTTCAGGAGCTTATTAGGTGCCATATTCAATTAATGGAAAGCTCAAAAATTAGCCAAAGCGAACGGTAAGTGTTAGCAGCATTATTTGTGTCAGTAGAATTGGCAAATTATTAATATAAAGCTATTCCGTACCTTACGGTGTCACATTCGATTTTTTGGAACCTAACAAGTCAAAGCTGGTTACCCTAAGACGCCCATGGAGTTAGATAAATTGTATTTTTTATTTACTATAAACCCTGCAAGATTCCTAGCTCTCATTTCTATATTAATTTAGTTAAAATAATGGCTTCAGGAGCTTATTAGGTGCCATAATCAATTAATGGGATGCTCAAAAATTAGTCAAAGCGTTGTTAGCAGCATTATTTGTGTTAGTAGAATTGTCAAATCATTACTATAAAGCTATTCCGTACATTAAGGTGTCACATTCGATTTTTTGGAACCTAACAAGTCAAAGCTGGTTACCCTAAGACGCCCATGGAGTTAGATAAATTGTATTTTTTATTTACTATAAACCCTGCAAGATTCCTAGCTCTCATTTCTATATTAATTCAGTTAAAATAATGGCTTCAGGAGCTTATTAGGTGCCATAATCAATTAATGGGATGCTCAAAAATTAGTCAAAGCGAACGGTAAGTGTTAGCAGCATTATTTGTGTCAGTAGAATTGGCAAATTATTAATATAAAGCTATTCCGTACATTACGGTGTCACATTCGATTTTTTGGAACCTAACAAGTCAAAGCTGGTTACCCTAAGACGCCCATGGAGTTAGATAAATTGTATTTTTTATTTACTATAAACCCTGCAAGATTCCTAGCTCTCATTTCTATATTAATTTAGTTAAAATAATGGCTTCAGGAGCTTATTAGGTGCCATATTCAATTAATGGGAAGCTCAAAAATTAGCCAAAGCGAACGGTAAGTGTTAGCAGCATTATTTGTGTCAGTAGAATTGGCAAATTATTAATATAAAGCTATTCCGTACATTACGGTGTCACATTCGATTTTTTGGAACCTAACAAGTCAAAGCTGGTTACCCTAAGACGCCCATGGAGTTAGATAAATTGTATTTTTTATTTACTATAAACCCTGCAAGATTCCTAGCTCTCATTTCTATATTAATTTAGTTAAAATAATGGCTTCAGGAGCTTATTAGGTGCCATATTCAATTAATGGGAAGCTCAAAAATTAGCCAAAGCGAACGGTAAGTGTTAGCAGCATTATTTGTGTCAGTAGAATTGGCAAATTATTAATATAAAGCTATTCCGTACATTACGGTGTCACATTCGATTTTTTGGAACCTAACAATTCAAAGCTGGTTACCCTAAGACGCCCATGGAGTTAGATAAATTGTATTTTTTATTTACTATAAACCCTGCAAGATTCCTAGCTCTCATTTCTATATTAATTTAGTTAAAATAATGGCTTCAGGAGCTTATTAGGTGCCATATTCAATTAATGGGAAGCTCGAAAATTAGCCAAAGCGAACGGCAAGTGTTAGCAGCATTATTTGTGTCAGTAGAATTGGCAAATTATTAATATAAAGCTATTCCGTACATTACGGTGTCACATTCGATTTTTGGAACCTAACAAGTCAAAGCTGGTTACCCTAAGACGCCCATGGAGTTAGATAAATTGTATTTTTTATTTACTATAAACCCTGCAAGATTCCTAGCTCTCATTTCTATATTAATTTAGTTAAAATAATGGCTTCAGGAGCTTATTAGGTGCCATATTCAATTAATGGGAAGCTCGAAAATTAGCCAAAGCGAACGGTAAGTGTTAGCAGCATTATTTGTGTTAGTAGAATTGGCAAATCATTACTATAAAGCTATTCCGTACATTAAGGTGTCACATTCGATTTTTTGGAACCTAACAAGTCAAAGCTGGTTACCCTAAGACGCCCATGGAGTTAGATAAATTGTATTTTTTATTTACTATAAACCCTGCAAGATTCCTAGCTCTTATTTCTATATTAATTTAGTTAAAATAATGGCTTCAGGAGCTTATTAGGTGCCATATTCAATTAATGAGAAGCTCGAAAATTAGCCAAAACGAACGGCAAGTGTTAGCAGCATTATTTGTGTCAGTAGAATTGGCAAATTATTAATATAAAGCTATTCCGTACATAACGGTGTCACATTCGATTTTTTGGAACCTAACAAGTCAAAGCTGGTTACCCTAAGACGCCCATGGAGTTAGATAAATTGTATTTTTTATTTACTATAAACCCTGCAAGATTCCTAGCTCTCATTTCTATATTAATTTAGTTAAAATAATGGCTTCAGGAGCTTATTAGGTGCCATAATCAATTAATGGGATGCTCAAAAATTAGTCAAAGCGAACGGTAAGTGTTAGCAGCATTATTTGTGTCAGTAGAATTGGCAAATTATTAATATAAAGCTATTCCGTACATTACGGTGTCACATTCGATTTTTTGGAACCTAACAAGTCAAAGCTGGTTACCCTAAGACGCCCATGGAGTTAGATAAATTGTATTTTTTATTTACTATAAACCCTGCAAGATTCCTAGCTCTCATTTCTATATTAATTTAGTTAAAATAATGGCTTTAGGAGCTTATTAGGTGCCATAATCAATTAATGGGATGCTCAAAAATTAGTCAAAGCGTTGTTAGCAGCATTATTTGTGTTAGTAGAATTGGCAAATCATTACTATAAAGCTATTCCGTACATTAAGGTGTCACATTCGATTTTTTGGAACCTAACAAGTCAAAGCTGGTTACCCTAAGACGCCCATGGAGTTAGATAAATTGTATTTTTTATTTACTATAAACCCTGCAAGATTCCTAGCTCTCATTTCTATATTAATTTAGTTAAAATAATGGCTTCAGGAGCTTATTAGGTGACACATTCAATTAATGGGATGCTCAAAAATTAGCCAAAGCAAACGGTAAGTGTTAGCAGCATTATTTGTGTTAGTAGAATTGGCAAATCATTACTATAAAGCTATTCCGTACATTAAGGTGTCACATTCGATTTTTTGGAACCTAACAAGTCAAAGCTGGTTACCCTAAGACGCCCATGGAGTTAGATAAATTGTATTTTTTATTTACTATAAACCCTGCAAGATTCCTAGCTCTCATTTCTATATTAATTTAGTTAAAATAATGGCTTCAGGAGCTTATTAGGTGCCATATTCAATTAATGGGAAGCTCAAAAATTAGCCAAAGCGAACGGTAAGTGTTAGCAGCATTATTTGTGTCAGTAGAATTGGCAAATTATTAATATAAAGCTATTCCGTACATTACGGTGTCACATTCGATTTTTTGGAACCTAACAAGTCAAAGCTGGTTACCCTAAGACGCCCATGGAGTTAGATAAATTGTATTTTTTATTTACTATAAACCCTGCAAGATTCCTAGCTTTCATTTCTATATTAATTTAGTTAAAATAATGGCTTCAGGAGCTTATTAGGTGACACATTCAATTAATGGGATGCTCAAAAATTAGCCAAAGCAAACGGTAAGTTAAGCAGCATTATTTGTGTTAGTAGAATTGGCAAATCATTACTATAAAGCTATTCCGTACATTAAGGTGTCACATTCGATTTTTTGGAACCTAACAAGTCAAAGCTGGTTACCCTAAGACGCCCATGGAGTTAGATAAATTGTATTTTTTATTTACTATAAACCCTGCAAGATTCCTAGCTCTCATTTTTATATTAATTTAGTTAAAATAATGGCTTCAGGAGCTTATTAGGTGCCATATTCAATTAATGGGAAGCTCAAAAATTAGCCAAAGCGAACGGTAAGTGTTAGCAGCATTATTTGTGTCAGTAGAATTGGCAAATTATTAATATAAAGCTATTCCGTACATTACGGTGTCACATTCGATTTTTTGGAACCTAACAAGTCAAAGCTGGTTACCCTAAGACGCCCATGGAGTTAGATAAATTGTATTTTTTATTTACTATAAACCCTGCAAGATTCCTAGCTCTCATTTCTATATTAATTTAGTTAAAATAATGGCTTCAGGAGCTTATTAGGTGCCATATTCAATTAATAGGAAGCTCAAAAATTAGCCAAAGCGAACGGTAAGTGTTAGCAGCATTATTTGTGTCAGTAGAATTGGCAAATTATTAATATAAAGCTATTCCGTACATTACGGTGTCACATTCGATTTTTTGGAACCTAACAAGTCAAAGCTGGTTACCCTAAGACGCCCATGGAGTTAGATAAATTGTATTTTTTATTTACTATAAACCCTGCAAGATTCCTAGCTCTCATTTCTATATTAATTTAGTTAAAATAATGGCTTCAGGAGCTTATTAGGTGCCATATTCAATTAATGGAAAGCTCAAAAATTAGCCAAAGCGAACGGTAAGTGTTAGCAGCATTATTTGTGTCAGTAGAATTGGCAAATTATTAATATAAAGCTATTCCGTACATTACGGTGTCACATTCGATTTTTTGGAACCTAACAAGTCAAAGCTGGTTACCCTAAGACGCACATGGAGTTAGATAAATTGTATTTTTTATTTACTATAAACCCTGCAAGATTCCTAGCTCTCATTTCTATATTAATTTAGTTAAAATAATGGCTTCAGGAGCTTATTAGGTGCCATATTCAATTAATGGGATGCTCAAAAATTTGCCAAAGCGAACGGTAAGTGTTAGCAGCATTATTTGTGTCAGTAGAATTGGCAAATTATTAATATAAAGCTATTCCGTACATTACGGTGTCACATTCGATTTTTTGGAACCTAACAAGTCAAAGCTGGTTACCCTAAGACGCCCATGGAGTTAGATAAATTGTATTTTTTATTTACTATAAACCCTGCAAGATTCCTAGCTCTTATTTCTATATTAATTTAGTTAAAATAATGGCTTCAGGAGCTTATTAGGTGCCATATTCAATTAATGGGAAGCTCGAAAATTAGCCAAAGCGAACGGCAAGTGTTAGCAGCATTATTTGTGTCAGTAGAATTGGCAAATTATTAATATAAAGCTATTCCGTACATAACGGTGTCACATTCGATTTTTTGGAACCTAACAAGTCAAAGCTGGTTACCCTAAGACGCCCATGGAGTTAGATAAATTGTATTTTTTATTTACTATAAACCCTGCAAGATTCCTAGCTCTCATTTCTATATTAATTTAGTTAAAATAATGGCTTCAGGAGCTTATTAGGTGCCATAATCAATTAATGGGATGCTCAAAAATTAGTCAAAGCGTTGTTAGCAGCATTATTTGTGTTAGTAGAATTGGCAAATCATTACTATAAAGCTATTCCGTACATTAAGGTGTCACATTCGATTTTTTGGAACCTAACAAGTCAAAGCTGGTTACCCTAAGACGCCCATGGAGTTAGATAAATTGTATTTTTTATTTACTATAAACCCTGCAAGATTCCTAGCTCTTATTTCTATATTAATTTAGTTAAAATAATGGCTTCAGGAGCTTATTAGGTGCCATATTCAATTAATGGGATGCTCAAAAATTAGCCAAAGCGAACGGTAAGTGTTAGCAGCATTATTTGTGTCAGTAGAATTGGCAAATTATTAATATAAAGCTATTCCGTACATTACGGTGTCACATTCGATTTTTTGGAACCTAACAAGTCAAAGCTGGTTACCCTAAGACGCCCATGGAGTTAGATAAATTGTATTTTTTATTTACTATAAACCCTGCAAGATTCCTAGCTCTCATTTCTATATTAATTTAGTTAAAATAATGGCTTCAGGAGCTTATTAGGTGCCATATTCAATTAATGGGAAGCTCAAAAATTAGCCAAAGCGAACGGTAAGTGTTAGCAGCATTATTTGTGTCAGTAGAATTGGCAAATTATTAATATGAAGCTATTCCGTACATTACGGTGTCACATTCGATTTTTTGGAACCTAACAAGTCAAAGCTGGTTACCCTAAGACGCCCATGGAGTTAGATAAATTGTATTTTTTATTTACTATAAACCCTGCAAGATTCCTAGCTCTTATTTCTATATTAATTTAGTTAAAATAATGGCTTCAGGAGCTTATTAGGTGCCATATTCAATTAATGGGAAGCTCGAAAATTAGCCAAAGCGAACGGCAAGTGTTAGCAGCATTATTTGTGTCAGTAGAATTGGCAAATTATTAATATAAAGCTATTCCGTACATAACGGTGTCACATTCGATTTTTTGGAACCTAACAAGTCAAAGCTGGTTACCCTAAGACGCCCATGGAGTTAGATAAATTGTATTTTTTATTTACTATAAACCCTGCAAGATTCCTAGCTCTCATTTCTATATTAATTTAGTTAAAATAATGGCTTCAGGAGCTTATTAGGTGCCATATTCAATTAATGGGAAGCTCAAAAATTAGCCAAAGCGTACGGTAAGTGTTAGCAGCGTTATTTGTGTCAGTAAAATTAGCAAATTATTAATATAAAGCTATTCCGTACATTAAGGTGTCACTTTCGATTTTTTGGAACCTAACAATTCAAAGTTGGTTACCCTAAGAATCTGATGGGTTAGAAAAATTCTATTACTTATTTACTATAAACCCAGCAAGTTTTCTAGCTTTCATTTCTGTATTAATTTAGTTAAAATTATGGCTTCAGGAGCTTATTAGGTGCCATATTCAATTAATGGGAAGCTCAAAAATTAGCCAAAGCGAACGGTAAGTGTTAGCAGCATTATTTGTGTCAGTAGAATTGGCAAATTATTAATATAAAGCTATTCCGTACATTACGGTGTCACATTCGATTTTTTGGAACCTAACAAGTCAAAGCTGGTTACCCTAAGACGCCCATGTAGTTAGATAAATTGTATTTTTTATTTACTATAAACCCTGCAAGATTCCTAGCTCTCATTTCTATATTAATTTAGTTAAAATAATGGCTTCAGGAGCTTATTAGGTGCCATATTCAATTAATGGGATGCTCAAAAATTAGCCAAAGCGAACGGTAAGTGTTAGCATCATTATTTGTGTTAGCAGAATTTGGCAAATCATTACTATAAATCTATTCCGTACATTAAGGTGTCACATTCGATTTTTTGGAACCTAACAATTCAAAGTTGGTTACCCTAAGATTGTGATGGGGTTAGAAAAATTGTATTACTTATTTACTATAAACCCTGCAAGTTTTCTAGCTTTCTTTTCTGTATTAATTTAGTTAAAATTATGGCTTCAGGAGCTTATTAGGTGCCATATTCAATTAATGGGAAACTCAAAAATTAGCCAAAGCGAACGGTAAGTGTTAGCAGCATTATGTGTGTCAGTAGAATTGGCAAATTATTAATATAAAGCTATTCCGTACATTACGGTGTCACATTCGATTTTTTGGAACCTAACAAGTCAAAGCTGGTTACCCTAAGACGCCCATGGAGTTAGATAAATTGTATTTTTTATTTACTATAAACCCTGCAAGTTTTCTAGCTTTCTTTTCTATATTAATTTAGTTAAATTTATGGCTTCAGGAGCTTATTAGGTGCCATATTCAATTAATGGGAAGCTCAAAAATTAGCCAAAGCGAACGGTAAGTGTTAGCAGCACTATTTGTGTTAGTAGAATTGGCAAATCATTACTATATAGCTATTCCGTACATTAAAGTGTCACATTCGATTTTTTGGAACCTAACAATTCAAAGTTGGTTACCCTAAGACTCTGATGGGGTTAGAAAAATTATATTACTTATTTACTATAAACCCTGCAACTTTTCTAGCTTTTATTTCTGTATTAATTTAGTTAAAATTATGGCTTCAGTAGCTTATTAGGTGCCATATTCAATTAATGGGAAGCTCAAAAATTAGCCAAAGCGAACGGTAAGTGTTAGCAGCATTATTTGTGTTAGTAGAATTTGCAAATCATTACTATATAGCTATTCCGTACATTAAAGTGTCACATTCGATTTTTTGGAACCTAACAATTCAAAGTTGGTTACCCTAAGACTGATGGGGTTAGAAAAATTGTATTACTTATTTACTATAAACCCTGCAAGTTTTCTAGCTCTTATTTCTGTATTAATTTAGTTAAAATTATGGCTTCAGGAGCTTATTAGGTGCCATATTCAATTAATGGGAAGCTCAAAAATTAGCCAAAGCGAACGGTAAGTGTTAGCAGCATTATTTGTGTCAGTAGAATTAGCAAATTATTAATATAAAGCTATTCCGTACATTACGGTGTCACATTCGATTTTTTGGAACCTAACAATTCAAAGTTGGTTACCCTAAGACTCTGATGGGGTTAGAAAAATTGTATTACTTATTTACTATAAACCCTGCAAGTTTTCTAGCTCTTATTTCTGTATTAATTTAGTTAAAATTATGGCTTCAGGAGCTTATTAGGTGCCATATTCAATTAATGGGAAGCTCAAAAATTAGCCAAAGCGAACGGTAAGTGTTAGCAGCATTATGTGTGTCAGTAGAATTAGCAAATTATTAATATAAAGCTATTCCGTACATTACGGTGTCACATTCGATTTTTTGGAACCTAACAAGTCAAAGCTGGTTACCCTAAGACGCCCATGGAGTTAGATAAATTGTATTTTTTATTTACTATAAACCCTGCAAGTTTTCTAGCTCTTATTTCTGTATTAATTTAGTTAAAATTATGGCTTCAGGAGCTTATTAGGTGCCATATTCAATTAATGGGAAGCTCAAAAATTAGCCAAAGCGAACGGTAAGTGTTAGCAGCATTATTTGTGTCAGTAGAATTAGCAAATTATTAATATAAAGCTATTCCGTACATTACGGTGTCACATTCGATTTTTTGGAACCTAACAATTCAAAGTTGGTTACCCTAAGACTCTGATGGGGTTAGAAAAATTGTATTACTTATTTACTATAAACCCTGCAAGTTTTCTAGCTCTTATTTCTGTATTAATTTAGTTAAAATTATGGCTTCAGGAGCTTATTAGGTGCCATATTCAATTAATGGGAAGCTCAAAAATTAGCCAAAGCGAACGGTAAGTGTTAGCAGCATTATTTGTGTCAGTAGAATTAGCAAATTATTAATATAAAGCTATTCCGTACATTACGGTGTCACATTCGATTTTTTGGAACCTAACAATTCAAAGTTGGTTACCCTAAGACTCTGATGGGGTTAGAAAAATTGTATTACTTATTTACTATAAACCCTGCAAGTTTTCTAGCTCTTATTTCTGTATTAATTTAGTTAAAATTATGGCTTCAGGAGCTTATTAGGTGCCATATTCAATTAATGGGAAGCTCAAAAATTAGCCAAAGCGAACGGTAAGTGTTAGCAGCATTATGTGTGTCAGTAGAATTAGCAAATTATTAATATAAAGCTATTCCGTACATTACGGTGTCACATTCGATTTTTTGGAACCTAACAATTCAAAGTTGGTTACCCTAAGACTCTGATGGGGTTAGAAAAATTGTATTACTTATTTACTATAAACCCTGCAAGTTTTCTAGCTCTTATTTCTGTATTAATTTAGTTAAAATTATGGCTTCAGGAGCTTATTACGTGCCATATTCAATTAATGGGAAGCTCAAAAATTAGCCAAAGCGAACGGTAAGTGTTAGCAGCATTATTTGTGTCAGTAGAATTAGCAAATTATTAATATAAAGCTATTCCGTACATTACGGTGTCACATTCGATTTTTTGGAACCTAACAATTCAAAGTTGGTTACCCTAAGACTCTGATGGGGTTAGAAAAATTGTATTACTTATTTACTATAAACCCTGCAAGTTTTCTAGCTCTTATTTCTGTATTAATTTAGTTAAAATTATGGCTTCAGGAGCTTATTAGGTGCCATATTCAATTAATGGGAAGCTCAAAAATTAGCCAAAGCGAACGGTAAGTGTTAGCAGCATTATGTGTGTCAGTAGAATTAGCAAATTATTAATATAAAGCTATTCCGTACATTACGGTGTCACATTCAATTTTTTGGAACCTAACAAGTCAAAGCTGGTTACCCTAAGACGCCCATGGAGTTAGATAAATTGTATTTTTTATTTACTATAAACCCTGCAAGATTCCTAGCTCTCATTTCTATATTAATTTAGTTAAAATAATGGCTTCAGGAGCTTATTAGGTGCCATATTCAATTAATGGGATGCTCAAAAATTAGTCAAAGCGTTGTTAGCAGCATTATTTGTGTTAGTAGAATTGGCAAATCATTACTATAAAGCTATTCCGTACATTAAGGTGTCACATTCGATTTTTTGGAACCTAACAAGTCAAAGCTGGTTACCCTAAGACGCCCATGGAGTTAGATAAATTGTATTTTTTATTTACTATAAACCCTGCAAGATTCCTAGCTCTTATTTCTATATTAATTTAGTTAAAATAATGGCTTCAGGAGCTTATTAGGTGCCATATACAATTAATGGAAAGCTCAAAAATTAGCCAAAGCGAACGGTAAGTGTTAGCAGCATTATTTGTGTCAGTAGAATTGGCAAATTATTAATATAAAGCTATTCCGTACATTACGGTGTCACATTCGATTTTTTGGAACCTAACAAGTCAAAGCTGGTTACCCTAAGACGCCCATGGAGTTAGATAAATTGTATTACTTATTTACTATAAACCCTGCAAGATTCCTAGCTCTCATTTCTATATTAATTTAGTTAAAATAATGGCTTCAGGAGCTTATTAGGTGACATATTCAATTAATGGGAAGCTCAAAAATTAGCCAAAGCGAACGGTAAGTGTTAGCAGCATTATTTGTGTCAGTAGAATTAGCAAATTATTAATATAAAGCTATTCCGTACATTACGGTGTCACATTCGATTTTTTGGAACCTAACAATTCAAAGTTGGTTACCCTAAGACTCTGATGGGGTTAGAAAAATTGTATTACTTATTTACTATAAACCCTGCAAGTTTTCTAGCTCTTATTTCTGTATTAATTTAGTTAAAATTATGGCTTCAGGAGCTTATTACGTGCCATATTCAATTAATGGGAAGCTCAAAAATTAACCAAAGCGAACGGTAAGTGTTAGCAGCATTATTTGTGTCAGTAGAATTAGCAAATTATTAATATAAAGCTATTCCGTACATTACGGTGTCACATTCGATTTTATGGAACCTAACAATTCAAAGTTGGTTACGCTAAGACTCTGATGGGGTTAGAAAAATTGTATTACTTATTTACTATAAACCCTGCAAGTTTTCTAGCTCTTATTTCTGTATTAATTTAGTTAAAATTATAGCTTTAGGAGCTTATTAGGTGCCATATTCAATTAATGGGAAGCTCAAAAATTAGCCAAAGCGAACGGTAAGTGTTAGCAGCATTATTTGTGTCAGTAGAATTAGCAAATTATTAATATAAAGCTATTCCGTACATTAAGGTGTCACATTCGATTTTTTGGAACCTAACAATTCAAAGTTGGTTACCCTAAGACTCTGATGGGGTTAGAAAAATTCTATTACTTATTTACTATAAACCCAGCAAGTTTTCTAGCTCTCATTTCTGTATTAATTTAGTTAAAATTATGGCTTCAGGAGCTTATTAGGTGTCATATTCAATTAATGGGAAGCTCAAAAATTAGCCACAGCGAACGGTAAGTGTTAGCAGCATTATTTGTGTCAGTAGAATTGGCAAATTATTAATATAAAGCTATTCCGTACATTACGGTGTCACATTCGATTTTTTGGAACCTAACAAGTCAAAGCTGGTTACCCTAAGACGCCCATGTAGTTAGATAAATTGTATTTTTTATTTACTATAAACCCTGCAAGATTCCTAGCTCTCATTTCTATATTAATTTAGTTAAAATAATGGCTTCAGGAGCTTATTAGGTGCCATATTCAATTATAGGGATGCTCAAAAATTAGCCAAAGCGAACGGTAAGTGTTAGCAGCATTATTTGTGTTAGTAGAATTTTGCAAATCATTACTATAAATCTATTCCGTACATTAAGGTGTCACATTCGATTTTTTGGAACCTAACAATTCAAAGTTGGTTACCCTAAGATTCTGATGGGGTTAGAAAAATTGTATTACTTATTTACTATAAACCCTGCAAGTTTTCTAGCTTTCATTTCTGTATTAATTTAGTTAAAATTATGGCTTCAGGAGCTTATTAGGTGCCATATTCAATTAATGGGAAGCTCAAAAATTAGCCAAAGCGAACGGTAAGTGTTAGCAGCATTATTTGTGTCAGTAGAATTGGCAAATTATTAATATAAAGCTATTCCGTACATTACGGTGTCACATTCGATTTTTTGGAACCTAACAATTCAAAGTTGGTTACCCTAAGACTCTGATGGGGTTAGAAAAATTGTATTACTTATTTACTATAAACCCTGCAAGTTTTCTAGCTCTTATTTCTGTATTAATTTAGTTAAAATTATGGCTTCAGGAGCTTATTAGGTGCCATATTCAATTAATGGGAAGCTCAAAAATTAGCCAAAGCGAACGGTAAGTGTTAGCAGCATTATTTGTGTCAGTAGAATTAGCAAATTATTAATATAAAGCTATTCCGTACATTACGGTGTCACATTCGATTTTTTGGAACCTAACAATTCAAAGTTGGTTACCCTAAGACTCTGATGGGGTTAGAAAAATTGTATTACTTATTTACTATAAACCCTGCAAGTTTTCTAGCTCTTATTTCTGTATTAATTTAGTTAAAATTATGGCTTCAGGAGCTTATTAGGTGCCATATTCAATTAATGGGAAGCTCAAAAATTAGCCAAAGAGAACGGTAAGTGTTAGCAGCATTATTTGTGTCAGTAGAATTAGCAAATTATTAATATAAAGCTATTCCGTACATTACGGTGTCACATTCGATTTTTTGGAATCTAACAATTTAAAGTTGGTTACCCTAAGACGCTGATGGGGTTCGAAAAATTGTATTACTTATTTACTATAAACCCTGCAAGTTTTCTAGTTTTCATTTCTGTATTAATTTAGTTAAAACTATGGCTTCAGGAGCTTATTAGGTGCCATATTCAATTAATGGGAAGCTCAAAAATTAGCCAAAGCGAACGGTAAGTGTTAGCAGCATTATTTCTGTTAGTAGAATTGGCAAATCATTACTATATAGCTATTCCGTACATTAAGGTGTCACATTCGATTTTTTGGAACCTAACAATTCAAAGTTGGTTACCCTAAGACTCTGATGGGGTTAGAAAAATTGTATTACTTATTTACTATAAACCCTGCAAGTTTTCTAGTTTTCATTTCTGTATTAATTTAGTTAAAATTATGGCTTCAGGAGCTTATTAGGTGCCATATTCAATTAATGGGAAGCTCAAAAATTAGCCAAAGCGAACGGTAAGTGTTAGCAGCAATATTTGTGTCAGTAGAATTGGCAAATTATTAATATAAAGCTATTCCGTACATTGCGGTGTCACATTCGATTTTTTGGAACCTAACAAGTCAAAGCTGGTTACCCTAAGACGCCCATGGAGTTAGATAAATTGTATTTTTTATTTACTATAAACCCTGCAAGATTCCTAGCTCTCATTTCTATATTAATTTAGTTAAAATAATGGCTTCAGGAGCTTATTAGGTGCCATATTCAATTAATGGGATGCTCAAAAATTAGCCAAAGCGAACGGTAAGTGTTAGCAGCATTATTTGTGTTAGTAGAACTGGCAAATCATTACTATAAAGCTATTCCGTACATTAAGGTGTCACATTCGATTTTTTGGAACCTAACAATTCAAAGTTGGTTACCCTATGACTCTGATGGGGTTAGAAAAATTGAATTACTTATTTACTATAAACCCTGCAAGTTTTCCAGCTCTCATTTCTGTATTAATTTAGTTAAAATTATGGCTTCAGGAACTTATTAGGTGTCATATTCAATTAATGGGAAGCTCAAAAATTAGCCAAAGCGAACGGTAAGTGTTAGCAGCACTATTTGTGTCAGTAGAATTGGCAAATTATTAATATAAAGCTATTCCGTACATTACGGTGTCACATTCGATTTTTTGGAACCTAACAAGTCAAAGCTGGTTACCCTAAGACGCCCATGGAGTTAGATAAATTGTATTTTTTATTTACTATAAACCCTGCAAAATTCCTAGCTCTCATTTCTATATTAATTTAGTTAAAATAATGGCTTCAGGAGCTTATTAGGTGCCATATTCAATTAATGGGAAGCTCAAAAATTAGCCAATGCGAACGGCAAGTGTTAGCAGCATTTTTGTGTCAGTAGAATTGGCAAATTATTAATATAAAGCTATTCCGTACATTACGGTGTCACATTCGATTTTTTGGAACCTATCAAGTCAAAGCTGGTTACCCTAAGACGCCCATGGAGTTAGATAAATATTATTTTTTATTTACTATAAACCCTGCAAGATTCCTAGCTCTCATTTCTATATTAATTTAGTTAAAATAATGGCTTCAGGAGCTTATTAGGTGCGACATTCAATTAATGGGATGCTCAAAAATTAGCCAAAGCGAACGGTAAGTGTTAGCAGCATTATTTGTGTTAGTAGAATTGGCAAATCATTACTATAAAGCTATTCCGTACATTAAGGTGTCACATTAGATTTTTTGGAAACTAACAATTCAAAGTTGGTTACCCTAAGACTCTGATGGGGTTAGAAAAATTGTATTACTTATTTACTATAAACCCTGCAAGTTTTCTAGCTTTCGTTTCTGTATTAATTTAGTTAAAATTATTGCTTCAGGAGCTTATTAGGTGCCATATTCAATTAATGGGAAGCTCAAAAATTAGCCAAAGCGAACGGTAAGTGTTAGCAGCACTATTTGTGTCAGTAGAATTGGCAAATTATTAATATAAAGCTATTCCGTACATTACGGTGTCACATTCGATTTTTTGAAACCTATCAAGTCAAAGCTGGTTACCCTAAGACGCCCATGGAGTTAGATAAATTGTATTTTTTATTTACTATAAATCCTGCAAGATTCCTAGCTCTCATTTCTATATTAATTTAGGTAAAATAATGGCTTCAGGAGCTTATTAGGTGCCATATTCAATTAATGGGAAGCTCAAAAATTAGCCAAAGCGAACGGTAAGTGTTAGCAGCACTATTTGTGTCAGTAGAATTGGCAAATTATTAATATAAAGCTATTCCGTACATTATGGTGTCACATTCGATTTTTTGGAACCTAACAAGTCAAAGCTGGTTACCCTAAGACGCCCATGGAGTTAGATAAATTGTATTTTTTATTTACTATAAACCCTGCAAGATTCCTAGCTCTCATTTCTATATTAATTTAGTTAAAATAATGGCTTCAGGAGCTTATTAGGTGCCATATTCAATTAATGGGATGCTCAAAAATTAGCCAAAGCGAACGGTTAGTGTTAGCAGCATTATTTGTGTTAGTAGAACTGGAAAATCATTACTATAAAGCAATTCCGTACATTAAGGTGTCACATTCGATTTTTTGGAACCTAACAAGTCAAAGCTGGTTACCCTAAGACGCCCATGGAGTTAGATAAATTGTATTTTTTATTTACTATAAACCCTGCAAGAATCGTAGCTCGCATTTCTATATTAATTTAGGTAAAATAATTGCTTCAGGAGCTTATTAGGTGCCATATTCAATTAATGGGATGTTCAAAAATTAGCCAGAGCGAACGGTAAGTGTTAGCAGCATTATTTGTGTCAGTAGATTTGGCAAATCATTACTATAAAGCTATTCCGTACATTAAGGTGTCACATTCGATTTTTTGGAACCTAACAAGTCAAAGCTGGTTACCCTAAGACGCCCATGGAGTTAGATAAATTGTATTTTTTATTTACTAAAAACCCTGCAAGATTCCTAGCTCTCATTTCTATATTAATTTAGTTAAAATAATGGCTTCAGGAGCTTATTAGGTGCCATATTCAATTAATGGAAAGCTCAAAAATTAGCCAAAGCGAACGGTAAGTGTTAGCAGCATTATTTGTGTCAGTAGAATTGGCAAATTATTAATATAAAGCTATTCCGTACATTACGGTGTCACATTCGATTTTTTGGAACCTAACAAGTCAAAGCTGGTTACCCTAAGACGCCCATGGAGTTAGATAAATTGTATTTTTTATTTACTATAAACCCTGCAAAATTCCTAGCTCTCATTTCTATATTAATTTAGTTAAAATAATGGCTTCAGGAGCTTATTAGGTGCCATATTCAATTAATGGGATGCTCAGAAATTAGCCAAAGCGAACGGTAAGTGTTAGCAGCATTATTTGTATTAGTAGAATTGGCAAATCATTACTATAACGTTATTTCGTACATTAAGGTGTCACATTTGATTTTTTGGAACCTAACAAGTCAAAGCTGGTTACCCTAAGACGCCCATGGAGTTAGATAAATTGTATTTTTTATTTACTATAAACCCTGCAAGATTCCTAGCTCTCATTTCTATATTAATTTAGTTAAAATAGTGGCTTCAGGAGCTTATTAGGTGAAATATTCAATTAATGGGAAGCTCAAAAATTAGCCAAAGCGAACGGTAAGTGTTAGCAGCATTATTTGTGTCAGTAGAATTAGCAAATTATTAATATATAGCTATTCCGTACATTAAGGTGTCACATTCGATTTTTTGGAACCTAACAATTCAAAGTTGGTTACCCTAAGACTCTGATGGGGTTAGAAAAATTGTATTACTTATTTACTATAAACCCTGCAAGTTTTCTAGCTCTTATTTCTGTATTAATTTAGTTAAAATTATGGCTTCAGGAGCTTATTACGTGCCATATTCAATTAATGGGAAGCTCAAAAATTAGCCAAAGCGAACGGTAAGTGTTAGCAGCATTATTTGTGTCAGTAGAATTGGCAAATTATTAATATAAAGCTATTCCGTACATTGCGGTGTCACATTCGATTTTTTGGAACCTACCAAGTCAAAGCTGGTTACCCTAAGACGCCCATGGAGTTAGATAAATTGTATTTTTTATTTACTATAAACCCTGCAAGATTCCTAGCTCTCATTTCTATATTAATTTAGTTAAAATAATGGCTTCAGGAGCTTATTAGGTGCCATATTCAATTAATGGGATGCTCAAAAATTAGCCAAAGCGAACGGTAAGTGTTAGCAGCATTATTTGTGTTAGTAGAACTGGCAAATCATTACTATAAAGCTATTCCGTACATTAAGGTGTCACATTCGATTTTTTGGAACCTAACAATTCAAAGTTGGTTACCCTATGACTCTGATGGGGTTAGAAAAATTGAATTACTTATTTACTATAAACCCTGCAAGTTTTCCAGCTCTCATTTCTGTATTAATTTAGTTAAAATTATGGCTTCAGGAACTTATTAGGTGTCATATTCAATTAATGGGAAGCTCAAAAATTAGCCAAAGCGAACGGTAAGTGTTAGCAGCACTATTTGTGTCAGTAGAATTGGCAAATTATTAATATAAAGCTATTCCGTACATTACGGTGTCACATTCGATTTTTTGGAACCTAACAAGTCAAAGCTGGTTACCCTAAGACGCCCATGGAGTTAGATAAATTGTATTTTTTATTTACTATAAACCCTGCAAAATTCCTAGCTCTCATTTCTATATTAATTTAGTTAAAATAATGGCTTCAGGAGCTTATTAGGTGCCATATTCAATTAATGGGAAGCTCAAAAATTAGCCAATGCGAACGGCAAGTGTTAGCAGCATTTTTGTGTCAGTAGAATTGGCAAATTATTAATATAAAGCTATTCCGTACATTACGGTGTCACATTCGATTTTTTGGAACCTATCAAGTCAAAGCTGGTTACCCTAAGACGCCCATGGAGTTAGATAAATATTATTTTTTATTTACTATAAACCCTGCAAGATTCCTAGCTCTCATTTCTATATTAATTTAGTTAAAATAATGGCTTCAGGAGCTTATTAGGTGCGACATTCAATTAATGGGATGCTCAAAAATTAGCCAAAGCGAACGGTAAGTGTTAGCAGCATTATTTGTGTTAGTAGAATTGGCAAATCATTACTATAAAGCTATTCCGTACATTAAGGTGTCACATTAGATTTTTTGGAAACTAACAATTCAAAGTTGGTTACCCTAAGACTCTGATGGGGTTAGAAAAATTGTATTACTTATTTACTATAAACCCTGCAAGTTTTCTAGCTTTCGTTTCTGTATTAATTTAGTTAAAATTATTGCTTCAGGAGCTTATTAGGTGCCATATTCAATTAATGGGAAGCTCAAAATTAGCCAAAGCGAACGGTAAGTGTTAGCAGCACTATTTGTGTCAGTAGAATTGGCAAATTATTAATATAAAGCTATTCCGTACATTACGGTGTCACATTCGATTTTTTGAAACCTATCAAGTCAAAGCTGGTTACCCTAAGACGCCCATGGAGTTAGATAAATTGTATTTTTTATTTACTATAAATCCTGCAAGATTCCTAGCTCTCATTTCTATATTAATTTAGGTAAAATAATGGCTTCAGGAGCTTATTAGGTGCCATATTCAATTAATGGGAAGCTCAAAAATTAGCCAAAGCGAACGGTAAGTGTTAGCAGCACTATTTGTGTCAGTAGAATTGGCAAATTATTAATATAAAGCTATTCCGTACATTATGGTGTCACATTCGATTTTTTGGAACCTAACAAGTCAAAGCTGGTTACCCTAAGACGCCCATGGAGTTAGATAAATTGTATTTTTTATTTACTATAAACCCTGCAAGATTCCTAGCTCTCATTTCTATATTAATTTAGTTAAAATAATGGCTTCAGGAGCTTATTAGGTGCCATATTCAATTAATGGGATGCTCAAAAATTAGCCAAAGCGAACGGTAAGTGTTAGCAGCATTATTTGTGTTAGTAGAACTGGAAAATCATTACTATAAAGCAATTCCGTACATTAAGGTGTCACATTCGATTTTTTGGAACCTAACAAGTCAAAGCTGGTTACCCTAAGACGCCCATGGAGTTAGATAAATTGTATTTTTTATTTACTATAAACCCTGCAAGAATCGTAGCTCGCATTTCTATATTAATTTAGGTAAAATAATTGCTTCAGGAGCTTATTAGGTGCCATATTCAATTAATGGGATGTTCAAAAATTAGCCAGAGCGAACGGTAAGTGTTAGCAGCATTATTTGTGTCAGTAGATTTGGCAAATCATTACTATAAAGCTATTCCGTACATTAAGGTGTCACATTCGATTTTTTGGAACCTAACAAGTCAAAGCTGGTTACCCTAAGACGCCCATGGAGTTAGATAAATTGTATTTTTTATTTACTAAAAACCCTGCAAGATTCCTAGCTCTCATTTCTATATTAATTTAGTTAAAATAATGGCTTCAGGAGCTTATTAGGTGCCATATTCAATTAATGGAAAGCTCAAAAATTAGCCAAAGCGAACGGTAAGTGTTAGCAGCATTATTTGTGTCAGTAGAATTGGCAAATTATTAATATAAAGCTATTCCGTACATTACGGTGTCACATTCGATTTTTTGGAACCTAACAAGTCAAAGCTGGTTACCCTAAGACGCCCATGGAGTTAGATAAATTGTATTTTTTATTTACTATAAACCCTGCAAAATTCCTAGCTCTCATTTCTATATTAATTTAGTTAAAATAATGGCTTCAGGAGCTTATTAGGTGCCATATTCAATTAATGGGATGCTCAGAAATTAGCCAAAGCGAACGGTAAGTGTTAGCAGCATTATTTGTATTAGTAGAATTGGCAAATCATTACTATAACGTTATTTCGTACATTAAGGTGTCACATTTGATTTTTTGGAACCTAACAAGTCAAAGCTGGTTACCCTAAGACGCCCATGGAGTTAGATAAATTGTATTTTTTATTTACTATAAACCCTGCAAGATTCCTAGCTCTCATTTCTATATTAATTTAGTTAAAATAGTGGCTTCAGGAGCTTATTAGGTGAAATATTCAATTAATGGGAAGCTCAAAAATTAGCCAAAGCGAACGGTAAGTGTTAGCAGCATTATTTGTGTCAGTAGAATTAGCAAATTATTAATATATAGCTATTCCGTACATTAAGGTGTCACATTCGATTTTTTGGAACCTAACAATTCAAAGTTGGTTACCCTAAGACTCTGATGGGGTTAGAAAAATTGTATTACTTATTTACTATAAACCCTGCAAGTTTTCTAGCTCTTATTTCTGTATTAATTTAGTTAAAATTATGGCTTCAGGAGCTTATTACGTGCCATATTCAATTAATGGGAAGCTCAAAAATTAGCCAAAGCGAACGGTAAGTGTTAGCAGCATTATTTGTGTCAGTAGAATTGGCAAATTATTAATATAAAGCTATTCCGTACATTGCGGTGTCACATTCGATTTTTTGGAACCTAACAAGTCAAAGCTGGTTACCCTAAGACGCCCATGGAGTTAGATAAATTGTATTTTTTATTTACTATAAACCCTGCAAGATTCCTAGCTCTCATTTCTATATTAATTTAGTTAAAATAATGGCTTCAGGAGCTTATTAGGTGCCATATTCAATTAATGGGATGCTCAAAAATTAGCCAAAGCGAACGGTAAGTGTTAGCAGCATTATTTGTGTTAGTAGAACTGGCAAATCATTACTATAAAGCTATTCCGTACATTAAGGTGTCACATTCGATTTTTTGGAACCTAACAATTCAAAGTTGGTTACCCTATGACTCTGATGGGGTTAGAAAAATTGAATTACTTATTTACTATAAACCCTGCAAGTTTTCCAGCTCTCATTTCTGTATTAATTTAGTTAAAATTATGGCTTCAGGAACTTATTAGGTGTCATATTCAATTAATGGGAAGCTCAAAAATTAGCCAAAGCGAACGGTAAGTGTTAGCAGCACTATTTGTGTCAGTAGAATTGGCAAATTATTAATATAAAGCTATTCCGTACATTACGGTGTCACATTCGATTTTTTGGAACCTAACAAGTCAAAGCTGGTTACCCTAAGACGCCCATGGAGTTAGATAAATTGTATTTTTTATTTACTATAAACCCTGCAAAATTCCTAGCTCTCATTTCTATATTAATTTAGTTAAAATAATGGCTTCAGGAGCTTATTAGGTGCCATATTCAATTAATGGGAAGCTCAAAAATTAGCCAATGCGAACGGCAAGTGTTAGCAGCATTTTTGTGTCAGTAGAATTGGCAAATTATTAATATAAAGCTATTCCGTACATTACGGTGTCACATTCGATTTTTTGGAACCTATCAAGTCAAAGCTGGTTACCCTAAGACGCCCATGGAGTTAGATAAATATTATTTTTTATTTACTATAAACCCTGCAAGATTCCTAGCTCTCATTTCTATATTAATTTAGTTAAAATAATGGCTTCAGGAGCTTATTAGGTGCGACATTCAATTAATGGGATGCTCAAAAATTAGCCAAAGCGAACGGTAAGTGTTAGCAGCATTATTTGTGTTAGTAGAATTGGCAAATCATTACTATAAAGCTATTCCGTACATTAAGGTGTCACATTAGATTTTTTGGAAACTAACAATTCAAAGTTGGTTACCCTAAGACTCTGATGGGGTTAGAAAAATTGTATTACTTATTTACTATAAACCCTGCAAGTTTTCTAGCTTTCGTTTCTGTATTAATTTAGTTAAAATTATTGCTTCAGGAGCTTATTAGGTGCCATATTCAATTAATGGGAAGCTCAAAAATTAGCCAAAGCGAACGGTAAGTGTTAGCAGCACTATTTGTGTCAGTAGAATTGGCAAATTATTAATATAAAGCTATTCCGTACATTACGGTGTCACATTCGATTTTTTGAAACCTATCAAGTCAAAGCTGGTTACCCTAAGACGCCCATGGAGTTAGATAAATTGTATTTTTTATTTACTATAAATCCTGCAAGATTCCTAGCTCTCATTTCTATATTAATTTAGGTAAAATAATGGCTTCAGGAGCTTATTAGGTGCCATATTCAATTAATGGGAAGCTCAAAAATTAGCCAAAGCGAACGGTAAGTGTTAGCAGCACTATTTGTGTCAGTAGAATTGGCAAATTATTAATATAAAGCTATTCCGTACATTATGGTGTCACATTCGATTTTTTGGAACCTAACAAGTCAAAGCTGGTTACCCTAAGACGCCCATGGAGTTAGATAAATTGTATTTTTTATTTACTATAAACCCTGCAAGATTCCTAGCTCTCATTTCTATATTAATTTAGTTAAAATAATGGCTTCAGGAGCTTATTAGGTGCCATATTCAATTAATGGGATGCTCAAAAATTAGCCAAAGCGAACGGTAAGTGTTAGCAGCATTATTTGTGTTAGTAGAACTGGAAAATCATTACTATAAAGCAATTCCGTACATTAAGGTGTCACATTCGATTTTTTGGAACCTAACAAGTCAAAGCTGGTTACCCTAAGACGCCCATGGAGTTAGATAAAATTGTATTTTTTATTTACTATAAACCCTGCAAGAATCGTAGCTCGCATTTCTATATTAATTTAGGTAAAATAATTGCTTCAGGAGCTTATTAGGTGCCATATTCAATTAATGGGATGTTCAAAAATTAGCCAGAGCGAACGGTAAGTGTTAGCAGCATTATTTGTGTCAGTAGATTTGGCAAATCATTACTATAAGCTATTCCGTACATTAAGGTGTCACATTCGATTTTTTGGAACCTAACAAGTCAAAGCTGGTTACCCTAAGACGCCCATGGAGTTAGATAAATTGTATTTTTTATTTACTAAAAACCCTGCAAGATTCCTAGCTCTCATTTCTATATTAATTTAGTTAAAATAATGGCTTCAGGAGCTTATTAGGTGCCATATTCAATTAATGGAAAGCTCAAAAATTTGCCAAAGCCGAACGGTAAGTGTTAGCAGCATTATTTGTGTCAGTAGAATTGGCAAATTATTAATATAAAGCTATTCCGTACATTACGGTGTCACATTCGATTTTTTGGACCTAACAAGTCAAAGCTGGTTACCCTAAGACGCCCATGGAGTTAGATAAATTGTATTTTTATTTACTATAAACCCTGCAAAATTCCTAGCTCTCATTTCTATATTAATTTAGTTAAAATAATGGCTTCAGGAGCTTATTAGGTGCCATATTCAATTAATGGGATGCTCAGAAATTAGCCAAAGCGAACGGTAAGTGTTAGCAGCATTATTTGTATTAGTAGAATTGGCAAATCATTACTATAACGTTATTTCGTACATTAAGGTGTCACATTTGATTTTTTGGAACCTAACAAGTCAAAGCTGGTTACCCTAAGACGCCCATGGAGTTAGATAAATTGTATTTTTTATTTACTATAAACCCTGCAAGATTCCTAGCTCTCATTTCTATATTAATTTAGTTAAAATAGTGGCTTCAGGAGCTTATTAGGTGAAATATTCAATTAATGGGAAGCTCAAAAATTAGCCAAAGCGAACGGTAAGTGTTAGCAGCATTATTTGTGTCAGTAGAATTAGCAAATTATTAATATATAGCTATTCCGTACATTAAGGTGTCACATTCGATTTTTTGGAACCTAACAATTCAAAGTGGTTACCCTAAGACTCTGATGGGGTTAGAAAAATTGTATTACTTATTTACTATAAACCCTGCAAGTTTTCTAGCTCTTATTTCTGTATTAATTTAGTTAAAATTATGGCTTCAGGAGCTATTACGTGCCATATTCAATTAATGGGAAGCTCAAAAATTAGCCAAAGCGAACGGTAAGTGTTAGCAGCATTATTTGTGTCAGTAGAATTGGCAAATTATTAATATAAAGCTATTCCGTACATTACGGTGTCACATTCGATTTTTTGGAACCTAACAAGTCAAAGCTGGTTACCCTAAGACGCCCATGGAGTTAGATAAATTGTATTACTTATTTACTATAAACCCTGCAAGATTCCTAGCTCTCATTTCTATATTAATTTAGTTAAAATAATGGCTTCAGGAGCTTATTAGGTGACATATTCAATTAATGGGAAGCTCAAAAATTAGCCAAAGCGAACGGTAAGTGTTAGCAGCATTATTTGTGTCAGTAGAATTAGCAAATTATTAATATAAAGCTATTCCGTACATTACGGTGTCACATTCGATTTTTTGGAACCTAACAATTCAAAGTTGGTTACCCTAAGACTCTGATGGGGTTAGAAAAATTGTATTACTTATTTACTATAAACCCTGCAAGTTTTCTAGCTCTTATTTCTGTATTAATTTAGTTAAAATTATGGCTTCAGGAGCTTATTACGTGCCATATTCAATTAATGGGAAGCTCAAAAATTAACCAAAGCGAACGGTAAGTGTTAGCAGCATTATTTGTGTCAGTAGAATTAGCAAATTATTAATATAAAGCTATTCGTACATTATGGTGTCACATTCGATTTTATGGAACCTAACAATTCAAAGTTGGTTACCCTAAGACTCTGATGGGGTTAGAAAAATTGTATTACTTATTTACTATAAACCCTGCAAGTTTTCTAGCTCTTATTTCTGTATTAATTTAGTTAAAATTATAGCTTTAGGAGCTTATTAGGTGCCATATTCAATTAATGGGAAGCTCAAAAATTAGCCAAAGCGAACGGTAAGTGTTAGCAGAATTATTTGTGTCAGTAGAATTAGCAAATTATTAATATAAAGCTATTCCGTACATTAAGGTGTCACATTCGATTTTTTGGAACCTATCAATTCAAAGTTGGTTACCCTAAGACTCTGATGGGGTTAGAAAAATTCTATTACTTATTTACTATAAACCCAGCAAGTTTTCTAGCTCTCATTTCTGTATTAATTTAGTTAAAATTATGGCTTCAGGAGCTTATTAGGTGTCATATTCAATTAATGGGAAGCTCAAAAATTAGCCACAGCGAACGGTAAGTGTTAGCAGCATTATTTGTGTCAGTAGAATTGGCAAATTATTAATATAAAGCTATTCCGTACATTACGGTGTCACATTCGATTTTTTGGAACCTAACAAGTCAAAGCTGGTTACCCTAAGACGCCCATGTAGTTAGATAAATTGTATTTTTTATTTACTATAAACCCTGCAAGATTCCTAGCTCTCATTTCTATATTAATTTAGTTAAAATAATGGCTTCAGGAGCTTATTAGGTGCCATATTCAATTATAGGGATGCTCAAAAATTAGCCAAAGCGAACGGTAAGTGTTAGCAGCATTATTTGTGTTAGTAGAATTTTGCAAATCATTACTATAAATCTATTCCGTACATTAAGGTGTCACATTCGATTTTTTGGAACCTAACAATTCAAAGTTGGTTACCCTAAGATTCTGATGGGGTTAGAAAAATTGTATTACTTATTTACTATAAACCCTGCAAGTTTTCTAGCTTTCATTTCTGTATTAATTTAGTTAAAATTATGGCTTCAGGAGCTTATTAGGTGCCATATTCAATTAATGGGAAGCTCAAAAATTAGCCAAAGCGAACGGTAAGTGTTAGCAGCATTATTTGTGTCAGTAGAATTGGCAAATTATTAATATAAAGCTATTCCGTACATTACGGTGTCACATTCGATTTTTTGGAACCTAACAATTCAAAGTTGGTTACCCTAAGACTCTGATGGGGTTAGAAAAATTGTATTACTTATTTACTATAAACCCTGCAAGTTTTCTAGTTTTCATTTCTGTATTAATTTAGTTAAAATTATGGCTTCAGGAGCTTATTAGGTGCCATATTCAATTAATGGGAGCTCAAAAATTAGCCAAAGCGAACGGTAAGTGTTAGCAGCATTATTTGTGTTAGTAGAATTGGCAAATCATTACTATATAGCTATTCCGTACATTAAGGTGTCACATTCGATTTTTTGGAACCTAACAATTCAAAGTTGGTTACCCTAAGACTCTGATGGGGTTAGAAAAATTGTATTACTTATTTACTATAAACCCTGCAAGTTTTCTAGTTTTCATTTCTGTATTAATTTAGTTAAAATTATGGCTTCAGGAGCTTATTAGGTGCCATATTCAATTAATGGGAAGCTCAAAAATTAGCCAAAGCGAACGGTAAGTGTTAGCAGCATTATTTGTGACAGTAGAATGGCAAATTATTAATATAAAGCTATTCCGTACATTGCGGTGTCACATTCGATTTTTTGGAACCTAACAAGTCAAAGCTGGTTACCCTAAGACGCCCATGGAGTTAGATAAATTGTATTTTTTATTTACTATAAACCCTGCAAGATTCCTAGCTCTCATTTCTATATTAATTTAGTTAAAATAATGGCTTCAGGAGCTTATTAGGTGCCATATTCAATTAATGGGATGCTTAAAAATTAGCCAAAGCGAACGGTAAGTGTTAGCAGCATTATTTGTGTTAGTAGAACTGGCAAATCATTACTATAAAGCTATTCCGTACATTAAGGTGTCACATTCGATTTTTGGAACCTAACAATTCAAAGTTGGTTACCCTATGACTCTGAAGGGGTTAGAAAAATTGAATTACTTATTTACTATAAACCCTGCAAGTTTTCCAGCTCTCATTTCTGTATTAATTTAGTTAAAATTATGGCTTCAGGAACTTATTAGGTGTCATATTCAATTAATGGAAGCTCAAAAATTAGCCAAAGCGAACGGTAAGTGTTAGCAGCACTATTTGAGTCAGTAGAATTGGAAAATTATTAATATAAAGCTATTCCGTACATTACGGTGTCACATTCGATTTTTTGGAACCTAACAAGTCAAAGCTGGTTACCCTAAGACGCCCATGGAGTTAGATAAATTGTATTTTTTATTTACTATAAACCCTGCAAAATTCCTAGCTCTCATTTCTATATTAATTTAGTTAAAATAATGGCTTCAGGAGCTTATTAGGTGCCATATTCAATTAATGGGAAGCTCAAAAATTAGCCAATGCGAACGGCAAGTGTTAGCAGCATTTTTGTGTCAGTAGAATTGGCAAATTATTAATATAAAGCTATTCCGTACATTACGGTGTCACATTCGATTTTTTGGAACCTAACAAGTCAAAGCTGGTTACCCTAAGACGCCCATGGAGTTAGATAAATTGTATTTTTTATTTACTATAAACCCTGCAAGATTCCTAGCTCTCATTTCTATATTAATTTAGTTAAAATAATGGCTTCAGGAGCTTATTAGGTGCCATATTCAATTAATGGGATGCTTAAAAATTAGCCAAAGCGAACGGTAAGTGTTAGCAGCATTATTTGTGTTAGTAGAACTGGCAAATCATTACTATAAAGCTATTCCGTACATTAAGGTGTCACATTCGATTTTTTGGAACCTAACAATTCAAAGTTGGTTACCCTATGACTCTGAAGGGGTTAGAAAAATTGAATTACTTATTTACTATAAACCCTGCAAGTTTTCCAGCTCTCATTTCTGTATTAATTTAGTTAAAATTATGGCTTCAGGAACTTATTAGGTGTCATATTCAATTAATGGGAAGCTCAAAAATTAGCCAAAGCGAACGGTAAGTGTTAGCAGCACTATTTGAGTCAGTAGAATTGGAAAATTATTAATATAAAGCTATTCCGTACATTACGGTGTCACATTCGATTTTTTGGAACCTAACAAGTCAAAGCTGGTTACCCTAAGACGCCCATGGAGTTAGATAAATTGTATTTTTTATTACTATAAACCCTGCAAAATTCCTAGCTCTCATTTCTATATTAATTTAGTTAAAATAATGGCTTCAGGAGCTTATTAGGTGCCATATTCAATTAATGGGAAGCTCAAAAATTAGCCAATGCGAACGGCAAGTGTTAGCAGCATTTTTGTGTCAGTAGAATTGGCAAATTATTAATATAAAGCTATTCCGTACATTACGGTGTCACATTCGATTTTTTGGAACCTATCAAGTCAAAGCTGGTTACCCTAAGACGCCCATGGAGTTAGATAAATTGCATTTTTTATTTACTATAACCCTGCAAGATTCCTAGCTCTCATTTCTATATTAATTTAGTTAAAATAATGGCTTCAGGAGCTTATTAGGTGCGACATTCAATTAATGGGATGCTCAAAAATTAGCCAAAGCGAACGGTAAGTGTTAGCAGCATTATTTGTGTTAGTAGAATTGGCAAATCATTACTATAAAGCTATTCCGTACATTAAGGTGTCACATTAGATTTTTTGGAAACTAACAATTCAAAGTTGGTTACCCTAAGACTCTGATGGGGTTAGAAAAATTGTATTACTTATTTACTATAAACCCTGCAAGTTTTCTAGCTTTCGTTTCTGTATTAATTTAGTTAAAATTATGGCTTCAGGAGCTTATTAGGTGCCATATTCAATTAATGGGAAGCTCAAAAATTAGCCAAAGCGAACGGTAAGTGTTAGCAGCACTATTTGTGTCAGTTAGAATTGGCAAATTATTAATATAAAGCTATTCCGTACATTACGGTGTCACATTCGATTTTTGAAACCTATCAAGTCAAAGCTGGTTACCCTAAGACGCCCATGGAGTTAGATAAATTGTATTTTTTATTTACTATAAATCCTGCAAGATTCCTAGCTCTCATTTCTATATTAATTTAGGTAAAATAATGGCTTCAGGAGCTTATTAGGTGCCATATTCAATTAATGGAAGCTCAAAAATTAGCCAAAGCGAACGGTAAGTGCTAGCAGCACTATTTGTGTCAGTAGAA
>CALNHX010008599.1:0-58781 GCA_940337035.1 Agriotes lineatus
GCAGACAATTAAGAAAATAAAGAATAGGAAAGCAAGCCGACCAAGGGAAATCATGGCCGAGATGATAGAAAGCGGAACTGAAAAAATGACAACCATGATTACAGAATTAATGAATAGATGTCTGCTAGGAGAACCGGCTCCAGAAGAATGGAAAATGGGATTTATGTCAGCTATACACAAAAAAGAAGACCGCCTAAAATGTGAAAGCTATCGAGGAATCACAGTAACACCAGCACTTAGTCGCCTATATGGTAGAATTTTAAGAGACATAATAGAAGAGGAATACAAAGAAAAAGAAGCAGAAGAACAAAGTGGATTCCGTGCAGGAAGATCATGTATGGACAACATATTCTGCCTGAAACAAATTATAGAAAAGAAAATAGCAACAGGAAGACAACTCCATCTCCTTTTCATAGATCTCACTAAAGCATACGATAACATTCCAATAGAAAAGTTATGGCAAGCACTAGAACGGACAAACCTAAATAACACTATAATAAAAGCACTGAAGAACTTATATAAAGGATCTAAAATAAGAATTAAAATAGGACAACAAGTATCACCAGGGTTCGACGTCTCAAAAGGACTAAAACAGGGGTGCTGTATCTTACCGACGCTTTTCAAAATATACATAGAGCAAGCATTAAAAGAGTGCAAAAGGAAGTTCCAGGGCATGGGATTTGAAATTAATAACAACAAAATATATACATTACAATTCGCTGACGATCAGATCCTGATTGCCCAAGATCAACAAGACCTAGAACACATGGCACGTAAGATCAAAGAGGAATACGAGAAATGAGGATTATCAATGAACGTATCAAAAACAAAATATCTATGCATAGGAGGAAAGGCCACAGACCTAGAATTGGAGAACGGAGAAACGTTTGGAATATGTGACAGATATAAGTACTTAGGTGTAATAATAGACAAAGAAGGCAAAGACTCTGTGGAAATAAAAGAACGTGTAAGACAGGGACGATGAGCGATAAAAAGACTAAACGAAATATGGTGTCCTAAAGATATCACGAGGAAAAGAAAGATGAACGTCTACGATAAAATAATAAAAAGGATAACACTATATGGGGCGGAAGCCTGGAAAATCACAGAAGCAGATAAAAGAAAGATCACAGCAGTGGAAATGGATGCCCTTAGGAGATCGTGTAGAGTAAGCAGAAGGGATAGAATCACCAACGAAACAATTAAGGAGACGATGGATGTGAAGGAGACAATTGTAGATACTATACAAAGAAGACAACTCACTTGGTACGGGCATGTGCGAAGAATGAAAGAAGAAAGATTGACGAAAAATGCAATGGAATGGATACCAACTGAAAGAAGGAAGAAAGGACGACCCAGAAAATCCTGGGGAGAGGGAATAAAGAAGGCGATCAGTGAATAAATCTTCAAGAAGATCAATGCCTAAATAGAAAACAATGAAAGAAAAGTCTGGAAATCGGAAAGCCTCGACATATGCTTGGAACCGATACATAAATAAAAATAAAACTCTGTGGGATTTTTAAGTCAGAGTAGGTTTAATAATCATATATACTAGTGCATCTGCACTACTCAGTTTACTGCAATATAACCTCACAAATTTACGAAACACGCAAAATGATAAGTTCGTACTAACAGCGTATTAAATGAGTTTTAAAGCCAAAACTGCAAGAAAACCACAGGTAAATCAAATCAAATCTTCCACTTAGCAACAACGAATTGTGTTTTGTTTCTAGCTGTGACGTAAATCGAAGCGCGCTCGTTTTTTGTTTCACGTTCGGTAAACTGGCGTTCTCTCTTACAAATTTAAGCCTCCAAGGGACGCTACCTCATTATCTCGACGCTGGGCTATGCTGGACACTTGGACACAAGCTGGACTCCTCGTAGAAGGTGTATTCTTGACGAAACTCTGATATCCCATAGCTGCAGCAACTTAAAGCCTGTCAATACGCCTACCTTTTTGTGGTTTCCGCAGCAGCTAAAAGGACGCCGACACTCTAAATCGCCTGAAGTGGCTTCTTTGAAACAAAATCTTCTCCGCACGTGCAGTTACACCTCTCCTCTAGACGTAGGACATGGGATCTCTAGCTTTTGATGCTGGAAAAGTGCTCGTGACGACGACCTCCAAACTGGTGCGAGCCGGACCCACGACGAAACTTGCTTTCCACAATTTTATTATTTTATGAGCTGCTTTACTTTTAAAACTTCTCCCACATATACACAATGACTTGATAAATAACTGGGTAGACAAATTAGACTTCACAAACAACTTTTTATTTTAAAATCTGTATAAATTTCAGGAGCTCACTTGCCCACAACTTGACATTACAGAATCAATTTCGCTATTGTTAAACAAAAGCTAGTCGTAGCCTAACAACCACGATCTGGATTTGTTAAAAGGTAATAAGTTTTGATGACATTTTTGCATTATTAGAATAAAATTTGATAACAAGTTTTCTTAAGTTCTAACAAATTGTCTTTTTCCCATAAATGTCACTAATCACTGCTCTGCTCTTTTAACACTCTTGTTTAAATGCGCTGGCACTTTGAGTTCTATTTATTTAACACATCACAAATGTTTCTCACTCGGTTGCCATCGTTTAACATTGCTTTTTGCAGATTCTTACCTTATCTAGCATCGATTTCTTTCTACCCTTCGGCTATCTTGCCTTTAACTGGCCTTGTACGTTTATTAATACTTTACGCTCATACTTATTATGCACATAACCAATCTTTTTGCATTCTTCATTTACGTATCGTTCGGCTTCAAGTATGCTCAAACCTATCAATTAAATTATATTACATTAGCTATCTTTCTATTGGTTAAACATCAAACTCAACCCTTCTGAAATCTGCTTTACCTATGCTATCCTTTATCCCTTAAATTATCCTTCTTGCATCACATATCAAATGCATTTAATACATTCAAATACCGTTTAAGCTGCAATTAAATAAAATATTTCAATTCTGTGCTTAACGTGACTTTGTGCAATAATTGTCTAGGCATTCAGAATTAATTTTTGAGTAGTAAACCATTACAATATATCTATTTCGGCCGCCATGTTCTCCTTTCCAGAAATAATTGTTTCTTCTAAAACTGCACGTTGTGTGTATAGGATTCATTTGAGTCTCACATCACGTTTCGCAGCAGCCGCCTGATCGCATCGAGATGTGATAATTTTCCTTCTTAAAAGGAAAAAACCACTAGCCACTCAAAATCTGAGTCGATTGATGTTTAGTTCAGCTCCACTTTTGCCTTTGTGGGATTCAACGTTCAAGCCCCAAAAGTCGCCATCGAAGTCCGTTCAGGTTTTCCCCTTCTCAAAGAACAGCTGTCATGGTTAGATTTTTCAGTATTGGGGGCTTAGCAACGCGCCCTGCACACTTCCAAGGGAAATTCCTGGGTTTGCCGAATTACGCCAGTGGGCGAAAATTACTAGACGCGGGCTTCAAACACTGATTTAGAGTAAACGAAGTTTGAGCGAGAGTCGTGTCCCTATTGATGTCGTAAGTTTGAATAAACTTTACTGTTGCTGGGCAAGCACTCGTTACCGACTGTTTGTTATTCTTTTTTTAGTGCGCCTTGTAATAGTATTTAACATTACTAGAGGGGTAAGAGGGTTTTTACTGGCGAATAGAAGGATATGACTGGCGAGCCAAAGGCGAGCCAGTCACCTTCTTGAGCCAGTAAAACCTGTTACCTTGAGTGTATTGTTGAATACTTTATTTGTTCCTCACTTGTAAATAACATTTATTCAAAATGTTAAACTGACAAGCAACTAATTTCATCAATATGACACATACTAAGGAAGACAACTCTGGCTTTACACGCTATCATTTATCTATGAGCACGCTTGTAAAATTTTACTGGCTAGCCCTTACACAATTTACAGTTGAGAAACATTTTCAAGGTGAATACAGTAACTTGATAAATTGATGTTTACAAGTGAGGGACAAATAAATACTTTAATTGGCCATAATACTATTAATTGTAACAAAATTATACCTATGGAGAAGCTAACCTGATTGGATCTATGTTGGAAACGACCGATAATATTACCAATGTTTCTTATATGAAAGTGTTGCACTCGAGAATTCAAGAGCCAAGTAATTTCTAGCTTTACTTGAGCGTTAATTGGTTTTTCATTCAGGGTCTCTATTTCTTCCCTTGATCGATTCGGCATGCGTTCGTCTAAATCCGACCTTTTGGTTGTATGGTTCCGTGCACTAAATTTATTACCCTAACTAAAAATCGCATTTCCTATCGTGTTTTATTCAAGCTTTTTTCTAATTTTTTAGAGAAAGTAGTTCTTTGGAGCTTAAACTGATGAAATTATAAATGTCATGTCAAATAAATGCGAACGTATTGACGATCAAGTAGTGCGTTTTCGTTTTTTTGCATGTCAATTCCTTGCACATTTCATCACTAATTAGAAAATAGTTATAATACTAGTAGTAAAACGAATATGTTTTTTCACTAGTCTTAAATTTGTCCACCGAAGCTTGGCTCGTTGGACAATTACGACGGGACATGACAAAAACATTCATTTTACTACGTGTATTATACACGATTTTCTCCAATGTTTAATTCAAATCATAAAAATGAAACCTACATTTTTAAACCAATTTCTTGACAATTGTGCAGTGTCCGACGTTGTTTTTGCGCTCTTGTAATCATGATAAAACACAAAACTTAAATTTTTATTAATTCCGCTGTAAAACGTCAAGCACATTCAGTTGCAAACATGAGTGATTCCGAAAATGATCTGCTACCAAAAGACGTGGAAGCACCTACACAAGTAACAATTTCGACACTGTTCGCAGAAAAATCAAAGCACTTGCATAAGTCTGCCTAAAAAAAAAAAGAAAAGTGGTGCACGGAAGTCTGAATATTTTTATAAAACAATGATTTGATACACTTTTAAAACAAGCAAACGATGAGACATACTAATGAAGATATTTTTAGGTGGCATGGGTGGTAGGTGTTTTTGGAGCATGTTTTTGGAGCATATCTAAGAGACAAACTAATTAAAATGAGCATATGAGATATTGAAAATTTTTAAAAATATCAGTACCAAATACAAAGGCAAGAGTTTCGAGGGACTATAATAACTGAGAGCTACATTCATAGAGATAACAAGTTTTCGAAAATACGAGAATTTGCGACCACAAACAACTAAAAAAGTAGGTATTCTTTTCGTTGATTATAGAAATGGAAGATGATTCTCACAACGAGTAGGGATAAACACAATGAGGTATTTGCCAAAACGAATTGCAAATTTTCTTGAATTATTCCATTCCGAAGAATTCACAGGAAATTTTTTTCTAGGGTCTTCATCCTCACTTCTAGCTGATGGCGACCCGGCGTCGATACATCCGTGCATAAACGCCATGGTGCATGAAAGAGTAACAGTGTTGCTGAAGGCTATGTGGAGAATTCCTTCGAAAACAAAAAGGATATCGCAATAAAAATATTGGGAGGGTCTGCTGTTGGAAATTAATTCAGTTGGTAATGTAACCTGCAATCGCCTGTATTATTAATTTTTATTTTTAAATTCCAGTCAGTTCGAAATTATATTGCAAGAACAATCGTATGAATGGTTGGTGATAGTTGAGATAGTAACGAGGTTATTGTGAGTGATTTAATATTATAGAAATAATTTTGACTTGAAATTTGTTAAAAATTACGTTGAGGGTTCAATTCCTTCCAATTGTGAATAAATAAATAAGAATTCTAATATTATATACACAGTGGTAAAAATTGTTTTCCCTGTGGTATAATTTGATATAACAATATCAGATTACTATAATTCGTAAATATAGGTCAATGTTAAAAATAACCTTCAATTAGATTGTTTGTTAGTTAACATATGATTCGTCGGCAAATTCTCTCAAAACAGAACAAGCTTTATGACTACTTGGATACAATTTCCGGCCGCGGCTTTAAGATATTAGAGGTAATTTATAAAGTCAATTCGAGCGCCAACAAATCTTTTATATATTAAGACAAATTATGTATCCAGGCATTCAACTGAGAATTCGTAAACTCAAGGTAACATAGTCTGAAAGAAAAGCTCAAATCAAACACAGGTCAAATAACGACACCTCAATGCTAAGATCACAGTATTATTGTTTCTAATTAAGTAGCATTTAGTACAAGTTTCCGGTAATTATTAGTTCAAATTTCAAGTAATTATTGGCCAATGTAAGGTGCACCTCAACAAACTCGGCTTTCGAGAGCAATAGCTTACAAAATAGGTTAAACAGAGGTACAAATATAAACTACAACAGTTTAAAAACTCTATGGTTGGAAAATCATTATGCAGGTACGCAGCTCGTGACAGGAACTCTACATAGCGGCCGGAGTCCGACATCCTGACTGACTTCGGTAGCAATCGGGTGAAGCCTTCAGAACCGATTCACTGTTTGCAACATCTCATAACTTAACTTAAAAAAACGAAAACAAACCCTGTCCTTAGTTTTCTTTGGTTGAGCCCCTTCTGTCCGCTAGGAAAAGTTATGTGATGGTCCAGATAAGCGAGAGCGGTATGTCGCCCAAACATTCGGAGGTCGGAATTGCAGGTGTTACATTCAAGCCAAGTCAAGGACGACGTGCTCAATTGCGAGAAGTGCTCCGACGATACGATTTTCAGAGGCTCCGGGCTGGCTGCTAAAGAAAGAGAAAAACCTAAGATAGAATCATGGATGCCTTTGCTAAAAGACGGCGCGTACAGGTTCGAATGACTTACCCCAGATGAATTTGTGCAACGTGTAGATAACGATTGGTGAAGCGCTTTCAAATCCGCTAAAGAGGCGTGAGAAAATACCTCTCAATACAACTGCCAGGGCTGCACCGTCCGCACATTCGGCGAGGGCCAAAAACCAAAAACCATAGCTTGCATGCCCTCAAAAATCACTGGACAATTTTTAAAGACGCTAAACCAAAGTCACCATCACGGCGTTACAAAGGAAACAGCCGCGTTGAGAACCAAAATCCAAAATTCGTGTCGCTGTCCGGCCGAATCCAAAAAGCAAGTAGGCAGGGAGAGAGGGTGCAATTCAAAACCTGTCCAGTCGTCGGAAACATCGACGGTGCGCACAGAACTGCTCAAAATGTAGAGGCCCAACCCAAACGTAACATATTTTACTGTGGATACAGTAGATTTAACGGAGCCTCAGTGCGGTAGTGGTTGTATCTTGTGCAGATGGATTAGTTTTATATTATAAAGAGTAGAAATATTAAGTTCTACAACAAGTTTTTGGATCTGGGAGCTGAATTGTCAACGTGGGTGTCCAGCCAGGCAGAGCGAGTTTCAAAATCAGGTATCTTTGAAAAAGGCAACAAATGTCAGTGAATATTTGATTGAACTGATTCAATAATGAAACTATTTGAAATGCACTACAAATCATGTTCACAATCTGTTAGATTTGTACAAAAGATGACAATTACACTGGTCAACAAAAATTACTTTTTCTTAGTTGCCAAGGATACTTGAACGAATTTAGGGTATTTGGAAGGCGATAAATCGAAAAATGGCATTTGTTCTATCGAACTGACTGTAGTTTTTGAGATTTGCTACCATCGGCACCACTGGTCTATTTGTGGTGACCTAAAGATGGCGAACTTTTTGCTCGGTCAACAGAGTATTCATGAGGTACCATTGTTTCATCTGCATGTGGGATAGTAGGGTACAGCAAAATCACTGGAAAAGTGACGTGGCCATCAAGGATAAATATAACTGTAGATGCAGCAAATATCATTAAAGAGTCATTGATTGACAAAGACAAAATCATTCTTCCACCGCTACATATCAAGCTTAGATTAATGAAGCAATTTGTTAAGCCGCTGAACAAATATGGCGATTGCTGCAAATATATTTGTACGTCATTTCTTACACTCACTACTGGAAAACTAGAGGCAAGAATCATCGATGTTTCTCAAATTCAAAAACTAATTAAAGATTAAAATGACAAAAAAATGTATGGTGGTAGGTTTTTTGTCTGCTGCAGGTTTGCCTCAGTTATCAAGAACTTTTTAGAAAATCGCATAGCACACAACTAGGAAGAAAGACGAAAGAAGATTGTAATCGCAAATAAATTACCTTCCAAGATTTTTCAGATCTTCACGTTTCAGGGTCCCTAGATAAAAAATCAGGTTTTCTCAATTCCGTCTGCATGTCTATCGTCTGTCTATCTGTTTGTTTGACTGTTGCCAGTATAAATCAAACACTATTTGTTGTGTGAGGACGATATTTTGCATGCAGATTGTATGTCTGCCTGGCATAGAACCCAGACAATTTCAGCCAAATATATACAAGGCGGGCCTTCAAAAATCTAGTTTATTTTTACTTTAACTGAGAAATCTTAATGTAATTACAGCAAACCACCAAACCAGTGGTTCAACCTTTACACGATTATATATACTCCTTGAAGCAAGCAAGGATACGCTGAACAAAAACACTTGCAGCATTTGTACCTGAGTGATAATATTATTTATTTGTTGATTATTTTACTGAACTTTTATAAGGTCATCATTATGTTTATGTTGTGTTCAACAGAATGATTTTTGTTATTCTTATTTAGATCTAGTTGATTTTAGGTCTTAATTTTTTGTAGGATGGTATCCCGTTTATTGAAAGTGGCACATCAGAATATTCAATCACTCATTCCGAAACTGTTTGATATCAAATACCATCTACTGGATTCAGATTTTGATATTTTAACTTTATCTGAGAGTTGGTTAACGCAGGAGGTGAGTAGCGATTATTTAAAAATTGATGGTTACCAACTTGTTCGTGCAGACCGCGGTGCGCGTGGTGGTGGTGTTTGCATATATTTACGTTCATGTTTTAAATTTAAAATTATCGAAACTTCTGATTCTATTGAACAACTTTGGATTAGTTTGAAGTTATTCAATACTACTTTAATTGTCGGTGTAGTCTATAAACCGCCTAATGTTAATTATAAATTTTTTTGTGACCAGTTAGAGCAATCTCTTGCATTGTGTAGGTCTGTCTCTGACAATGTACTATGTCTTGGGGATGTAAATATCGATTTATTGACTACTACCGATTATGGCTGCACTTATTTTAAGAACATGATTGACTCTGTAAATATCCAGCAAATTATTTCTGAACCCACCCGTTTGAACAAAAATTCAGCTACACTTTTGGATGTGATTTTAACCTCCGATGTTGAATGCGTTGTGGATTCAGGGGTTCGTGGATTACATTTATCTGATCACGAATTGGTTTTCTGCCATTTGTCTATACATAAACCTGTTTCTCAGCCCATCTTCAGAACGTATAGTTGTTTTAAGAATTTTGACCAAGAACGCTATAATAGAGAACTAGCATCCATTCCGTTTCAAAGATTGTTTCATATCGAGAAGGTGGATGATAAAATCAATTATTTAAATTTTAACCTTCTTGTTGCAATAAACAAACATGCTCCTATAAAAGCTGCTAAACTTAATAAGAAGTATGTACCCTGGATTACGGATAACATTAAATTACTTATGTCTTTGCGTAATAAAGCTCAGGCAAAATTTAAAAGAACCAAAAGACCATCACATTGGGATTATAAATTATTACGTAATTTCACAACTCAAGCAATTATTAATGAGAAAGAGGCTTATTTTGAATATAAATTCAGTAATAGTGATTCGAGGGCACAATGGAGTGAGTTGAAGTCGCTAAACTTAATAAAATCTAAAAAAAAATCATTACCTAGTAATCTTTTGGATCCAGATGAAATAAATAACTTTTTCCTAGACGAAATTCCTAGCGTAAATGACAATAGTAGCGAACTCATTACTTATTACAGTGTTCGAAGAATAAGTCAAAACATACCTGAGTTTAACTTCAAGCCAGTAAATGTATCTGCTGTTGCAAGGATTATTGAGCGCTTTAAGAGTAACTCTTTAGGATCTGACGATATTACCTTACAAATAATAAAATGCAGTTGTCCACTTATCTTGCCTTACATTACACATATAATTAATCACTGCTTTTTTACAAACACGTTTCCTTCTTGTTGGAAGAATGCTATTGTCATACCCATTTCAAAGGTTTCAAATCCTATTGACTGCAAAGACTTGCGCCCTATTAGTATTCTCCCAACTATGTCGAAGATCATGGAAAAGATCATTGACATTCAGCTCAGAGAACATTTATTAAACTTCAACATCATTCCTTCATTTCAATCTGGTTTTCGTCCAGGTCATAGTTGCACCACTGCTCTATTGAATGTTATTGATGATATAATTGCAGCTAGAGACCGCGATGATGTATCTGTTTTGATCTTACTTGATTTTAGTAAAGCCTTCGATACTATTGATCATTCTGTACTCTTATCTATTCTTCAATACATTGGGCTTTCGAATAACTCTTGCATGTTGCTTTCTGACTACTTAAGCAATCGGGTGCAAAGGGTAAAGTTACCTAACGGGTATTCTGATTCTAGAGAGACTACCAGAGGAGTTCCGCAAGGTTCAATTCTGGGGCCACTGTTATTTATTATTTATACATCCACATTCTCTGAATATGTTAAAACCTGCAGTATGCATATGTATTCTGACGATACTCAAATGTATCACTCTTTTAACATAAGAGACAGTAATCGTGCATTATTCGATATTAATCAAGATCTAATAAATATTGCCGAAATGTCTGAAAAGCATTCTCTGAAACTTAATCCTAAGAAGTCTGTCATTTTGTTATTTGGAAATAAAAAATATTTAGAGTTACTAAAAGATAATGTTAACTTGGCTGTGGGCGGAATTACTATCCCAATAGTTAATGAAGCTCGCAATCTGGGTCTAATAATTGACAACAATTTTCGATTTACTTCTCAAATTACTAATTATATCAAGAAAGCGTATATGAATCTTAAACTAATTTATCCTCACCGACAATATTTGTCCAACAAAATTAAAACTACCCTTTGTCAAAGTATTGTCCTTTCTCATTTTACCTATTGTGCTGAGATTTATGGTTCCTGTATAACTCAAGATTTAGCTAATCGAATTCAAAGAGTTCAAAATTGTTGCATGCGACTTATTTTTGGCATTCAGAAATACGATCATATATCGCATAAACCTATTGAACTCGGTTGGCTCTCTATGGCGAATAGAAGAAAGTTATTAACTGCAACGCTGTATCACAAAATAGTCGCTGATAAAATTCCGATTTATTTATATAAAAGAATCTCGTATCGGGAAGATATTCACAATATTAATATAAGATTCAAGCACACTATCACGCCACCCTATCATAAAACAGCATTTTATGAACGCAGTTTTCGATATCAAATATCGAAAGTTTATAATGCTCTTCCTGTTAATATAAAAACCTTTTCGGTAAATTCGTTTAAAAAACATCTCTACCATTTTCTTCTGAACCAGCAAAACTTAACAATCTAAATACTGAGTGTTGATTCACTAGACGGGCATCTATCCGTAAGATTTTCTCTTCATTTATTTTTATTATTATTATTTTTGTTCTGTTTAATGCTGCGAGTGTCGCCGTGCTAATTGCAGAATATTAGGTTAGTTTAGTTTTAGTTAAGTTAGTTGTAGGCATTTTGTTATTCTGTTATTCAAATCTATTTTTCAAGGTGCAAGTGGAAGATCAAGCAAAGCGCTTGAACTAGCACCTTGTGGTTTCCCCAAATCACATATTTATGTATTTATTTTTATTGTTATTGAATTTACGTTTATGTTTATTTTTATTGCTATTGAATTTATTTTTGTTGTTATTGAATTTTTTTTTATATTTATTGAATTATGTACATATCCTGTTTGAGCTATGGGAAATAAAGCCATTTATTATTATTATTATTATTATTATCTCCGTCTGCTGTTTATTACTCTATTTTCCGCTTGCTTGTATTACAATCTCTTCTCTACATTTATTGCTCAACTATCTATGTGTATGTCCGTAGATTCCCTTCTTCAAACTGCGATTTTCGTTTAGAAAATACTCTTGACTAAAATGGTTTGTACTGTCGATTTATTTATTTATTTTTTGATTTCTTGCATTCTCAATAATTTTCCAAACTTTTAAACATTTTCTTCCTCCGATATACATTTCAATATCTCTACATTTTCTGTCCCAATGTTTTCACCTTTCCGCCATCCACTACTTTTATTCCATTTTTCGTTGTTGGATACCTCGCAACTAGTACTTCCTCGCCTGCTTGGTGTATAGCATTTTTAATCCCTTGTAGTTTCTCGTGTCATGTTGTTGTTTGTTTAATTGCTCATCCAAACTTGGCCAATACAGAGTTTTTATCTCTAACACATACCAACAAGTAAATTTTAAATTGCTAGAGAAAAACAGGAAAAGACGAAGAGCTGGAGAAGATCCAGTTCTAGGACAATGAAATCGTTTAATAGGTATTTGTTAACCAGCGAATCGGACCGGTACACCTCTACCTAACGCTAAACCAAGGTTTCCATGATAAAAGATTAAGAAAAGTAGGTGCAAACAAGGCAGCCCTGAGCGACGCCGGACCCTGGAATTTAAATCGTGCAGTTAGTCATCCATGTAGGCAATGGAAATCACTCTCTGCGATGATGAGTGCGGCCACCTTGAATTTCTAGCAGCAGCGAGTTCAAGGCGCTGGTTATATAAATTTAGTTGGAAAATGTAAATATTGCGCGCCGTAATCGTCATAAATTAAGGATAGCCCGGGGGCCAGAGTGGGCTAAAACTAGTAAAGGTCGCTACGATTAATCAAGATTGTTTAAACAATGGATAGGTGGTAACAACCAACAACTTCGATGCTGTTTAAAATATTAAACATTTAACGAGGTATGTTGTAGATTCTTAATAACAAGCCGTGCGCAAGTAACAAAAGTGAAACATTTTAAGAAGCGTAAAATTTCTCCCATAAATTCAACAGTATTTCTACGAACACGTCGGACTGGTTTGGAATTGTGTTTAAATTTCCTACATTTACATGCACAAGCATGTCTTATGGACAGTTTTAGCTGTTCGAGAGGTTTTTTACCATTTTTTATGCATACACGACTATTTCCAATCACATTTTACTTAGCTATGTCGACAAATGATTAAAACTATTTTTTGTTTTGTTATTAGTGCATATTTAGTTTTTAGAGAAACCTTTTCAGTACTTAGTGTGCCGGATTAGTCTATCGAAAAATGCCCAGAGAGTGGCATTTGGAAGCTAACCAAAAGCAGTACTTCAAAAAGCATTTAAATTTAAAATGTCACATTTATTAGGATACTTTAGGCTTATCTATATATTTAAAACTTGAAGCGTTTTCTTTCGACATCTATTTTGAGACTTCCACCGCCCCGATTTCGATAATTCTTTTTTTAAATGAAAGTCACCTTGGAGATGTGAACAAAAGTACTATATTGCAAATAACCGCATAAGCTTTAGAGAAAAACCAAAATATTGTAGCGCTCAAGTGCCGTAGCTTGGAGCGCCGTAGCAGTGAAACAAGTAAACTCTCGAAGTCGGCCCGCAGTGTTCTGCTGATTTTTGCAATGGACTATACCTGCTCGAATTTGTTTGTGTAAAATACGGCCTGCTGAATTATGAGAGAAATGTCAAAGTACATGTATAGTGACAGTGAATTTTTAAGAGACTTTTAATCTTTCCTTACGAAAAGTAGCATGTGTGAATGAATCTTGGCTATACATCGAATGTACCTACACATCGCCTAGATTCAGTAATGTTTTTTGTGCTTAGATGAGTATCCGAATGTGCTTATTTATAGGCTGGTTGCTGCACCGAACTTCCTTAAGAGCTAACCAATACTTTAATAGTGTGAGGAAGAATGTTTCATAGGTCTTACCCAACAGTTAATATCGTCCCTGATAGAAATTGTTTATTTCGCTCTATTTCTTTCCACGTGTAAGTGGTGTTTTTCTATAAATAGCCGCAAAGGAACTACTACAGGCAAAAAATTGAAATTCGGCATATTACATCGTTTAACAAATTAAATCAAATCAATTTTAGGCTTTTCGAAATTAACTCCCGAAAGGGTTAAATGGAGTAGCTGTGTTTTTCTAAAGATCGCCATAATACTGTTACTGTTGCAAATAGGAAATTGAGCGGCACAGTGCGTTTTACACATCGAGTCAAGTCATTTTCAAGATTTTTTGAAATGCATCTCCTTAAAAGGATTAAATGGAGTAGATGTGTTTTTCTAAAGATCGTCACGAGATAGATACAGGTAGGAAGTTAAAATTTGGCATATTAGTTCATTCTGCAAATCAGATCAAATAATTTTTAGGGCTTTAGAGAATTCATCACGGAAAGAGGTTAAATGAGACAAATCTGTTCAAAATATCGCTACGGGGAAACTACTACAGGCACTAAGTTGTAATACGGCATATGATCGTTTTAGTAGTCGAAAACTATTTTCGGGGTTTTTCGAAATGTATCCTCTCAAAGGAATTTAATGGGGTAGATGTTTTTCTAAAGATCGCCACGAGATAGATACAGGAAGCCGAAATTCGGCATATTAGTTTGTTTTACAAATCATGTCAAACTATTTTCAGGGTTTTGCAGAATGTATCTTCTCAAAAGAGTTAAGTGAGATAGATCTGTTTTTTAAAGATTGCTTTAACGAGCTTAACTACTAACTACTACAGATAGGAAGTTAAAATTTAATGTATTAGATCATCTTAAAAATAGGCCAAATCATTTTCAGGGATTTTTGGAATTCACCTTCAAAGGATGTAATGGTGTAAATGCTCTCCTAACGGTTGGTACTGTGTTAACAAGCCGATATTTGGTTCGAGCGCATCGAAATTCGATAGGTTGGTGATTACTTTTTTGGTGGTGCTCGGATTTTGCAAACTCATGGCGCTTCGTCCTTCGTCTTATTTTTATAGCAAAGCTAGTAGCTTGCATAGTTTTTCGTATTCTATAATCCGATGGGGGAGTTAGTCTACTTTTGATTCTTTGTGTGCCCCACGCCGTTTGGAAGAGTTTTGATGTAGAAGCAAATATTTGGACATTTAAATCCGCGCCGATTGATGGAGTTAGTTGCAAACAAGTTTCTGCAAGAACATTTCAGTGCACATGGCCCATATTCTTGGGGTGAGTTATTTAGAAGTTATGTCCGCTCTCGCGTGAAGGGCATGTCGCTTATTTAAACGATTTTCTAGCTGTTCCTACCAGCGGCCCTCAAAATATTTTCAATTTTAGACCTAAAAACGAATATTGCGATGAAATCAACAACACAATTATATCTCCCTTGCCTGAATATGAAAAACAATACAATTGTATGACATAATGAAAACATGTTATAATTTTCTATTCTAGATTCCTTAAATTTTAGTGGAATATAATCACATTGCTTAACACTAAAAATAGTATCAATAGATATTTCCTTCAAAATTTTAAATGTTTTACTGGTTTAATGGTTTATTTGAGAACTGCTTAGATTTGGTATTAAATGGACAAGCTACAGGCAGAAGAGTATTATTACCGGCTATAAGTAGATTAACACATTCTAATATTGCACTATATATTTGCCTTCGGAAAAGAAATTTTTCTGTGGGCCTATCATTTGCGGTGACAATCAATAAATCACAAGGACAAACTATAGATAAAGTGGAGAATATATCGTATTTGCCACAACCAGTATTTAGCCATGGTCAAGTATATGTAGCAATATCACGTGTGAGTAGTTTGGAAAACTTAAAAATTTAAATTTTACTTAATGGATCCTGCCACACGTTACAAAATTGTTTTGTAACTTGCAAAATGTTTTGCAACGGGTGCACTTGTATTTTTTTATTTTGTGAAATATTGTTTCATGCATTCAAAGTTTGTAAAAATTATAATAAAGCTGTCTCCTATATATTTTCGAAAGCTCCTGTATATTTTTTACCTTCTCCTATATAAAAGCTTTTTAAATCTGGCAACCCTATGCAGGAAGGTCTTTGAAAGGGTCGATTTGCAGATAAGGAAGATGTTGCTGTTTGGAGCGTTGTATGAACTAAATACAAGGTGGGTCATTTTTTATCAAAATCCTAACTAGAAACTAAATAAAGACAATATGAAGGTGAAATTAATTAAGAAATAATTACTTACTGTGTTTTTTTAATATTATTGTGTACCATTCAAATGACTGGGCATTTGTCATTAGAATTTCACATTTGTTTGACAGTCGGTTGACATAAGCATTGTGACTGCAAATGAGGATTAAAATATTGGAACATTCATCTCTCAGAAAGCAAATAGCTCGATAAGAGAATCCACGTCTGAGTTTTCAGTAGCTATCTATAATAGTAATTATTGACATTAGAATACAAAAACTGGAAATTTGTAATTAAAGGAATTGATTAATATCAATATTTGAAGGTTCAGTTAATAAATAAGACACTACAAAGAGGAGTCAGTGCAATATTTAGGGGTTGCCGATTATTATCTGCTACTATGGGATCGTCGCGTCGCTTATGGATAAAAGGGTTGTGTCGTCTGGAAACTTGGATATTTTTGTATTTTTAGTTGTTGGGATGTCGGCAGTATGTAATAAATAAAGAAAGGGGACCACACTTGCTTGAGGAACTCTGGATTTTATTTGGTTGTAGCTTGATGTAGTGTTGTATTTCTAAATACGACACTTTTGAACGTAACAAAACGTATACGTGCAATGTTTGCAGTGTCTGGTTGTCTATGATGACTTAAACGTCTTCTGTGCTCTCCATCTTTGCTTTAGGGAAATTAATCTTCACCCCAACTGTTTTTGTAGCTTTATGTTATTCTTGCAGCATTCTTTTGACAGATTTGGCGTCACTGCTTATGATATCATTATCGTTAGTGAATCCGCAGGTGTTTTTCATATATTTTCACTTCTATTCGATTCCATGTCAAGCACTTAATAATGTCTTCCAAGGCAAGAGTGAAGAGGTTCGGCGAGATCGTGTCTCCTTGCCTCTTCTTAGGTAGACCTTGTTAATAAGCATCTAGTTGTATTTGAAGTGTTTCATGTTTATACCTGTACTGGATAAGCTTTGACTACCTGCATTCTATTATTGCTTTGTGTATTGCTCTTATGACTGCTCATATCTTAATAAAGTCGAATGTTTTATGATAGGTAATCTATAAACGTTATATGTAAATGGATGTTGTAGTACTCATTGCATTTATCGATCAGGACCTGTAATTGGCAAATGTATCGCTTGCGAAATCCAGTTTACTTTTCAGATTGGTACTTATGCAACTTGTCGGTAGGTGCTGATGTTACTGTTTTTGTAAGGAGCTTGTAAAATATAGACATCAAGCTTACATGGTGATAGTTCCCTCTTTGTCTGTAGCCCATTTTTTAATTACTCGAATGATATCTGCTTTCCCGGTTATTATTTATTTTAAGCATCTCTTATTCGGGCGATTTTCGATTTTACTTTTACTCTTATAAACCTTAAATCTCACATCGTCCTCTATTATTTTTGAAATCATTTTTGCATTGCATTTGAAGTTTTTTTTGTTAATGTCTCTATATTCAAATGTATCTGTATTTAGTGGATTCCTGTTCTGTATGAGTTGTTCAGTCTGCGAGGTAATTTTTGTCCTGTTTGGTATTGCTACTTATTTTTTTCGTTGCCAGCTGGATGCAGGATGTATGTTTAGATGACATTTCCTTTATGGACAGTGTCTGCAGTGACTATACATACAGCTTCTGCTTTAATTTTAATGACAGCTTGTATTTATGTTTGCTTTCTTTCCAGTTTGGATATCCTTATATTTGTTTTTATGACCTTCCTCATAAGTTTCGTCATCTCTTTTCTAGTGTTCAAGGTTATCTTTGCTCCCACCAATCGAATTACTTCTGTCAAACTGATTTAATAATTCCACGTTTTCACATACATTTACCAATGATGTGATAATATAATTGATCTTATTTTTACTAGACCATCTGTATTCTTTCATGTGCATCTGCACTAAGTTTCTTCGTGAAGAAGGTATTCCTACAATAGGTACAAATCTTCACCTTGTGTCATTTCTGTCTCGCAGGCCAAAGTTGTTAACATCCTTTAGATTATGAGTTTTCTTTATGAATTTTTGCGTTAAAATCACTTATGGTTTTTATGAATTTGGCCTTTTCTGGTTTCTTGACGGCATTATGTCTTCATAGAATTGATCAATCCCTTCGCTACATTCAGCATTTGTTGGGGTAGAGGTTTGGATCTTTTGAATCTTGAAGTATAGCCCTTATTTAGTTGTAATACAATACATAATACTCGATCGTATGTATGTTGTCTTACTGGTCAAATATTTAGTGTTTTTGTGAACCAAAGTGGCTACTGCATCCTCTTTTGGTACAGCATGTGTTCAGATCAAATGATATTTGTATGTTCCTCTCTTAGTGGCGTTTCGGACCATCCTAATTCGTGTTCAAAGCCAACTACATGTCCGTCTAATCTTCTTGTTGGGATTGTAGCGAATGGATGTTGCTTTGCGATTCCGACAGAGAATAGCTTTACTTCAGGGCTACTAACTCTGTCCACGCCTCTGCTTTATTCCTCCCATCTTATTTACTTTAGGATGGTGAATTTAAAATCGCACATTATTTTCGAAAAAGCCCGTGACAGAAAGAACCGCCTTTTTCTCTTTAGAAATTTTTCGACTATAATGATAACTTTGTTTGTAAATTGTACAAAAATTAAATATAATAAAATTTTGAGTAAAATCTCTTCGTTACTCACCTATACACGATAGACATTTTTAGAAACAATGTTTGAAAATGTTTTCCACAAACACTTAAATTTTGATTTTTTGAATGATTTCAATACTTCTCCATAAGCCTAATAGAAAATAGAAGAAGTAGCAGAAGAAGGGTAGCATAGCAAAGTAAATTAAAATAATAAATAAAATTAAAAAGATGTCGGATACGTTTAGTATGACTTTATTGATGATTTTTCCAATCTCTTTTATTAATTTTTCGAAATAATTTATGTAACTAAATTGAAATTTTCCATTTCATTGTTTTAACGTTTGTCCTTGTTTGCAGCGAAGCTGCTTGCTGACTGATGTTCCTTTATTGCAATATTTACTGGGACAACAAATGATTTCAATTGTTCAGCAGTCTGTGAATTATTATTAGGTTCCTGGAAACGAGTGTTGCTACACATGATATTAATTATTACCGTGTATGCTCGCACACAAGTTGGGCAGGTTAAAATATGTTAATGAACTTTTAATGTGACGCTGAAAAACTCGGGACCCGAGGTTGAACAATGCCTCAAATGTTGCGGTTAAAGCCGGTATTATGTAAGGTCGAGTTGTGCAAAAATTAGACCGTTGAACTTCCAATCTAAAGGTTTTATGGTTATAGCTCCAGTTGCGACATCTGATTTGTGAACTGCTTTATCTTATAGTATAATTCTCTATGTCTGCATGTTTAGTGACGCTTTTTATATTTACTTTCATTTAATGTAAGTCTGTGGCTTTTTCCGCGCTCCCTTGGGCATTTCCACTCAGTTTTAAATGACTTGCATGCTTCCTTGGAAAATATACTAATATTTATTAAGATTCCCTGCAGAGGTATCTTATAATGAAATGCCGATTACCTTGAATTTAGTAGTATTTTTCACGTAAATTTAAAAATTCTCTAAACTTTAGCACATTTTTGCACACTCGAAAATTGTATATTAAATGAAAGTAATCCCACGAAATACTTTTGACTTTTGTACTATCTTATAATTTATATTAATAGTTTCTAGCTTATTTTACAAGTATTAGTGAATATTAAAATATAATACCTAAGTGGACAATGAATACATATAACAAAGAAAATCTTCCCATTTGTCAAAGTCGAAGAGTTATAACCTTATGACTCTTGGCAGCTTTTGAACTCATGCAAACCGGCAGCCGTAATAAATCACATAAATATGTATTTAAATTTAAAAGGTACAAAGCATACAAAACTTGAAATAACTAGAAATTTATCAGCAAAGATGACGAGGTCCGGAATTCAAATTTAATTTAAACAAGTCAAACGCGAAAGCCTGTAATACTAAAATAGCTGCTATTCACATGATATTCACACATTCACTAGTCTTGTTTTTTAATAAACGTATGCATTTCTTATATTTTCAGTATGTTGCAATGCTTTTGATGCAAAATAAATAAATTAGGCATTTAGTAGTTAGTCTATTTACTAAAGGAAAAAAGTTCTAACTTAGTTGACTCAAAACCGATTTTGAAAATGTTTTTTTTTATTATTTCGGAAAAAGTTTATAGAAAAGTTCCCCATAGGTGACAAGGTGTGCTTTTTACTTTTTCAATTGTTATTAACAAATAAGTGTTTTTTAATATATTCTTAATTAAAAAAATGTATAACTTCTTTATTTATTTAAACCATTGCCTGAAATTTGATAACATACGGTTTTTGGGTTCACAGATTACGAATATGGTCTCAAAATTGGTCTAAAACAAAAATGGCGTCTACAAAATGGCGTCGAAAGTCTAATTTTTTAGTTTCTTTTTTTAAATTTTTATTAGATGCCTAGGGGTTCTTGGGGTTGCTGATTACGAATTTGACATTAAAGCTCAACTGAAAAAAATGGCGGATCCAAGATGGCGAAAAAACTTTTTTTTTTATTCGGACATTATTTCTTACCTATAGAGGGTTTTTTGGGTAGCTGATCTCAAATTTTATGTTAAAATCTATCAAAAATGAAAAATAACGTCTTTAAAGGGCAAAATAGCTTCATTTTTGAATTCCGCTCGTTGCCTCATATCTAGGGGTTTTGGACACAATAATTATAAATATAGCATTTAAAGGTTAATTTTTATTCTGTACGATTATTATTATTAATTAATAAACATTATACACAAATAAAATTCTAAATTGTTAAATTAACTCAAATTTACATAGATTAAATACATTTAAATATAATATACAAATACATATAAATTCCAACGCCTAAAAATGTGTTTTCTACGACCTCTTTGTACAATTTCCAAAAGATATTACTGAATTAAAAGATTTTTCTGTTTGTGACCGACGGTAGAACGCTATTACATAAAACCAAATGGCAGCTTGTTCAACAGTATGGTGCAAGTTTAGATATATTAATTTTATTGTACGTAATTATGGAAAAAACAATTACTTTTGTCGATTATCAGAAACATAGAATAAAATCTGCTGAAAGAGACCGACGCGACGCGACGTCTAAAACCGAAAACTGCACCAGATATTCGATTTTAAAGAGACAGGTTTTTAAAGTTGTATCAAGAAAAATTTCTGGAAAATGTCTTTCATGTCGTTTTATTGATTTTTTAAAAGAAACTTTAGGTGCAAATAATATCCCTGCTCTCAAGCTGATGCTGATCGGTTAATAATAATAATAATAATAATAGTTACTTTATTCAACAGGTAAAAACCCAGTTACAGAATAAAGATAAGTACATAACAAAACCAAATTAAAATTATAATTGTAATGCAATGGCATAAAGGTGCTTATTAAGCTTAGTTTTAAACTGACAAAGTCCCAGCCCAAATATATCCAATTCGTTACAAAACTGGTTGTACGTGTAACACATGGTAATCAGCGGACTACAAAAATGATAATTAGTTCTCGGATTGCCATACGAGAAAGATTCATTGTTACGTGTGTTAATACAAGGTACACGTATATTTAATTTGGCTAATAATTCCGGTGTAGAAGTTAGATTATTTACTATTTTAAACAAAAACAAAGTGATTAATTGAACTCTTCTTAATTTTAGAGAAGAATATGAGAATACAGATAATAATTCAGAGTAGCTACCGTCAAATTTTGATCCATTGACACGCCAATACACGTATTTAAGAATTTTTTTCTGAATTGTTTCAATTTTTTTAACTTGATAATTGTAATACGGGTTCCATATAATAACACAATACTCGAGTTTAGATAGTTACAACAGCTTTCAATGCATCAAATGAAAACATAGTGGTAGTATCAGAGAATATAGACGTATTACTTATAGTAACAGCTTTAGTTTCTCCTGATAAAGATATACATATATTTTTTAAAACCTGCCAAAAATAAAGAAAATAAAAATATCTTCTTCTAAAAGCCTGCAATTTGCGCATCCCAATTGTAGTGAGCATGTTCTTTCTGTACATGCTTTAACTGGATATGACATAACTTCTGCTTTAACAGAGGAAAGAATCTTCCTCTTCTTCTTGTTCAGGTGCTTATCCGATTTCGTATGTTTGCGATCAACGCGGCTATCTGCACTTTATTGGTTGCAATTCTAGATAACTCATTGGATGATTTCCCATACCACGCCCTTAGGTTTTGCAACCAAGATATTCTTCTGCGTCCTGGTCCACGTTTGCCATATATCTTGCATTGTATAATAGATTGTAGTAGGACGCACTTATTCTCATTCCTCATTATAGGTCCGAGGTATTGCAGTTTGCGTATCTTGATGTTGTCCATGATCTCTTTACTTTTTTCCATTCTCTCCAGAACTTTAATATTTATTACACGGTCTTTCCATAATATCGACAATATTTTTCGGTATAACCACATTTTAAAGGCATCGGTTTTTTTTGTGATTGTTTCGTTAAAGTCCAGGACTCGACCCCATAGAGCAAGATGTGAAAAATGTAGCATCTTAGCATGCGAGTTTTGGTGTCAAGGTGCAGATCATGGCTTTTGAATATAGTTCAATAGATTGAAGACATATAAGGATGAGGAAGACGAATAGGACCGGCACCTTATTAAAGATCCACATAAATAAGTCCTAATAAATGAAGCAATGGCTATGCTCAGAAAAGAATAAATTTGCAAAAATATTTGAAAATAGCAGTGATTTACAAGAGACTGCAAAAATTTATATAAAAAATGGGGGTATAAAACGTATGCTTGCAATGTATGGTGCGAAGAAAAGTAACTGCTTCAACTCTTACAGGAATATTTAGTTGATTGAACATTTTTTATTATTCATATACCGCAAGGTAAATGAGGTTGCAGACAATACAATACATATATTTTTTAAATAAAAACATTTTGAATTTTAGGTTTGACTCTTTTATTAAGGCGTCTACTAAAAAAGGTAGCGTTAATTTAGCATCATTGTGCCCTATGATGGATTCAGCAAAACAACATTTAAAGCGCGTGTATTTGCAAACACAGTTGTGGCTGGGAAACCAAGATATTTCAACGGAAAATTGGGGTTGGAAATATGATACAGGAAAGTGTTTTCCAATCCTAATGACACAAGAACCAGCTCCACAAAACATCTTAAAAATTATTTTTTTGCAACTACAAAACTAGTGCGGGCCAGCTTGTGGGTGTAGGTAAAGTGGCCTTTAGGCTCGGCGGATTGCGGTGAATGTAGCGGAAATAGTTGCCTTAAATTCACAACCGGCAGTGTCAATGGAAAAAGTAGAGGAAGAAGAAACTAAAGCTAAATATTTTTTCTTTGTTTTTAAATGTATCTTGCGTTAATTTTAATAAATCAATTAAAATATAATATCTTTAATACTCATTTAACTCTTCTATCATTTGTTTCCACCATTTTTCAGACACCGTTTTCCATTTTTGAGAAATTCTAACATAACATTTGAGATGAGCGACCCAAAAAACCCCTAGGTATGGTATCAGAAATGTAAAAAAAATGACCCCTTTCCGCCATTTCGTAATCAGCGACCCCAAAAGCCCCCAGACATCCAATAAAAATAAAAAAATTATAAAATAAAAAATTAGACCTATGACACCATTTTGTTTTTAGACCCATTTTGAGGCCAGATTCGTAATCTGCGACCCCAAAAACCTTATGTTGTCAAATTTCAGGCAAATGTTTAAATAAATAAAATAGTTATAAGTTTTTAAATTAAGGGTTATATTAAAAACACTTATTTGTTAATAACAATTGAAAAAATAAAAAGCACACCTTCTCACCTATGGGGAACGAAGTTAGAACTTTGCCGAATTTTTAGCGTTTAGAAAATGGACTAAGTAGATAGGTCAGCGGCCTCCGTTCTTATGCATTCTTCGCCAGATCCTCATTTAAACGCATCAACTTCCTGTTTTTCACGACTCACGGAATTGTAGAGCCCACTTTTCTAATTAGTGAATAAAGTTTTGCGGTGTAAAAATGATATTACGACAACACCGGACCGCAATTACAAGTTTGCGTTGAGAGGCCACGGTAGTCAAGCCCCCTATCGTCCACAGGTAGCACGCGGGAGGGTATGGTTTACGTTTTGTCTTACGACAGTCAAAATTCTGATGAAATGTGTAGCTGCCATCCTGAGTTTTAACCTGAAGTTCCGTAGATCCACTTCGTTCACGGTCGAAGCAGATTGGGTCTGGTGCAAAATACTTACGTGTTTGTCAACTAAGGGCTTAATTGCTTCAGCTACTAAAGTGCAACTTTCCTTTTACAAGCTCGTATTGTCCACTCAAAGGTAGGGGAGTTGATTTACAACTGTCGTTGTCCCTCGCATCCTTTACGCCAAAGAGTTCTATCTTCCCAGTCCGTGTCTTCCAGTTGTCTGGTTTGCATTGCCTCTTGCACCCCTTTTATCCAAGTGTTCCTCGTTTTTTTTCGTTCGTGTGGTGTCCATTTCCAGACCCTAATTGGCCATCTTTCTGGCCATTCGTCGCATATGGCCATACCATAGCAACCGTTTTCGTTCTATTATGTCCACGATTGTTTTTTCCACTTTCATTTTGGCCTTTACTTCGTGGAAATCTTACAGCTTCGTCTCAAATATTCCATTTCCATAGATTGTAGTCGCCTCTCATTTCGTTTATTTATTTCCACTACTGTTGTATATATCGTTCTTTTGGTAGCTTTTGTAATGTCTTCGCTTCACCATATTGAGTTTAATTTGTAGATAGCATTTCTTCTCAGACCAATTCCCGTTTTTATTTCTTTATCACTTGTACCTTCCTTAGTGAAAGTCTCGCCTAGATATTTATATTCATTGCAATTTCTAACTGTACCATTATCTAATTGCAAATCGTCAGATAGTCCTCCAACTACTAAGAATTGGGTTTTTTCTATATTAATTTGTAAACCCCACTGTTTGTATTCGTCTATTAATTTACGCAGCATACAGTTGATGTCATCAGAATCTTCAGCAATTAAGACCTGATCGTCCGCAAACAGCAGGTTAGTCAAATAATGTTCGTCCATCTGTATCCCCATCCTACCACATTTCTTTGTCCATAGTTTTAACGCCTCGTCTAAATATAGTTTAAACAGTGTTGATGATAAACTACATCCTTGCCGTAATCATTTGGTGGTTTTAAAGCGGCGAGATAATTGTTGTCCCATCTTAACTATACTTTCGTTGTTTTCCTACATTCTTTTTATAGCATTACTATAGGTTGTTGAGGCTTTATTTTCTAGGATTTTAAATAATTTCATAATTGAGACGCTGTTAAACGCTTTTTTAAGGCGTTAAACAGGTTAAACACAAATTTTAAATTCAACGCTCCTGAAGGGCACACGTTTGGATTCTTTTAGTAGCCGACAGCAAGTGACAAAACAAAGCACGGAATCGCTCTGACTGCGGGTTTGGCCAGTTTTTTCTAATTTTCAATACGCGACGGCTACTATAATTTTGGACAACGCAGCAAATTTCGAAAGGCTAAAGGTACGGTCACGATTCGTGAAATAGCACGGGGAAGACTTTAAATGGGAAATCATTTCAACGAGTCGAAAATCGACAGATTTTTTTAAATCTTTAATTACATCATCAGGCGCCGTTACGGCGGCTGGAAAATTGGGCTACAGAAGGTCACAATAGCAATACGTGTCGCCGCTGTGCGATTAAGATTTCAATTCCTTCAATGCGATAAGAAGCTCGCGGCCGTGTTCGCAAATTTTTTAAAGCCCGCAGGGACGGAGGGCATAAGTTAATTAAGGAAAATCTAACAAAAGGTAGAGACGAGTAAGGTGTTGACTTTTTACGACCCCTATTTTACTTTTCGGAAAATTCTATGATCACTCCTTATCTTCTTCAAACTCGATATCACACTTTTTGGTGGTGTTAAAACATTCGAACTCAGAAGTCTTTTACCATATTACTAGTTGTATGAAGTGTAATTACTACCCGCTTAATAAAAGGCATTGCAATACTAGTTCCGTTGGAGCACTCCACGCTGCTCGCGTCGTGCCTCAAAACTACTCATGGTGCAACGTGCTCTTTTGTTAAACTAGTTTAATAACATACTATTATTTGTTTTCAGCTTTGCTAAACTCGGTGTTTTATTTCTACGATGTTAAATAGATTCTATCAGGTTATGGGCCCAGGTTTTAAGTGCTTCGGTGGAAAATTAACACATGCCATAGAACTCCGATTTTGTGGTTACCCAATTCTAAGGTTAGATTTTTTTATGCTTTTACTGTGCGACGAAATGGCATCCGAAAATGTGAGTGGAATACCCGCGATCAGAATACTAAGGAACGTGAAAATTACAGTACCTGGAAATTTGCAGTTCGGATCTATCTCGAACACGAGGATCTGTGGGACTGCATCCAAGCTGAGAAGAAAGAGAAAGCTTCCAAGAAAGATGTGGGGACGAAATCAAAAATTATTCTGTTGGTTGACCGACGCGACGTTCACATATAAATTGAAAAGACAGCCAAATACGGGAAAAACTCGAGTTGTTTTGACCAAGCGAGCAGGTGAAAAGTCAGAAACATCAACATCAACATTCTATGTAAGCTTTTTAGCTGGAAGTGTAAGTCATGACGATTGGTATATTGATTCGGCAGCTTCCGTACACATAACGATGCTTGGAGACTGGTTAGAAGACAAAGTTGGCCCAACAGTAGGACAAATCATTGTTGCAAACAAATATGCATTACGTGTCTATTATTATCTGTATGTCCGATTGTGAAGAATAGACATGGTGTAGCATTTAATGACGAAGAATGTCAAATATTTCTCGGTACGAAGTTAATAGTAGCTATTACACGATTAGTGGGCAGTATATATAAATTTAATCAGTGGAAAAACTTTGGGTTAATGATTTCTACAGAAGTCGATAATTATCTGTGGCATCGTATCCTTGGACATATAAACTACAGTGATTTAACGAAAATAAAAAACGATTTAGTGAGTAGCGTTGAATTCAGCAATAAAGAATTAATAAAACGTGCAATTTGTGTTTAAAAGGTAAAAAGTGTCGATTGACATTTCAAAACATTGGTACCCGAGCAAGTAAAACTCCATTATTCAATGAACAGGGTCAGACATAGCATATGCTGCAAAAACAGCCAGCAGGTACAACAACAATTCGGACAAAGCACACTGAGCTGCGGTGAAGAGAATTTTGCGCTATCAAAGGAACGCTTTAGAAGAAACTGGAATTCTCACAGCAGTCCGATACTGATCTATTAGGCTACTGTGGTGCTGACTGAGCCAGAGACACTCACGAGAGGCACTTCTGTACTACCTACGTATTCACTAAGCAGCAACCATATCACTCTATTCTACGGAAACAGCATACCCTGGTATTTCAACGACAACTCAAGAGGTTATTTGGTTGCTACAACTGGAAGCAGAACTTCCACCAGAAGCAACAGCAAAGGCAAAGGAAATATGTTGTCATAATAAACGTGCAGTAAATTTCGCCACAATGGATGCATATCATGCGAAGACAAAACATATTGATGTCAGGCAGCATTTCCATAACTTTGATGCAGACTCCATAATAGCAGATAGTTTAACAAAAGTCCAATCGCTTATCAAGAAAGAATTATCGTATGTACGTATGTTGAAAATAGGACTTAAATGATTATGTTCTAGTGAGCGTGTTGATATCACACTGCAGGTTTTATGAAATTTAAGTAACACAACAAATACGTTTCTTTGTATTCAGCTTTGCTAAACTCTGTGTTTTTACATACACCTGCAAAGGTACGCGGCTGATTCTATTTCGTTTCATGAATATTTTTTGGGTATAGAAGTAGTTTGCAACATTATATAAATACGTTAAAATTGGATTTGGCGATTTACAATTCCAAACAATATGTTATTGTATCTCGTCAATAAAGCGAACGTATAAGATAACATACATCAGGTTGGTTCAAAAAACAAAAATATGCAAAAATAATCTCATTTCAACAATATAAATCACTGCAGACGGTGGAAAACAATTGACAATAAGCGGTCTTTATGATAAACATTAGCTTTGTAGAACAACGTATGCCTTACCAAACAATAAAGTCTGTAGATAATAATAAATAATGTCATTCATCTCCATATTTTATAAATAATTACAACAATAAGATGTGGGAAACAATTGGCCATTCCAAAAAAACAGTGAGCAGAACGTATAGTTCACACATGAAGATTATTAAAAGTGCTATATAATTTAAAAACACATAATAAAATTAATGCATGTTTAAATCACTTGTTTCAAGTGATTGCCATTGTTGAAAATATATCTTGGAGCTCTAACTGGCAAGTTTCTGCGACTTTCTTAATTCTTATTAATTGATGCGTTATTCCGTAGTTTCTTGCAGGACCGTAGCAATATACATGCAGGCCTGTGTTCAAAACTCAGTGACCAGGCCCCCACCCTCATAATGTTTTGACAAATGCTTACTGATAAGATAAGATAAGACTGATAACGGAAAAGTGGTCCCCGGAATAAATTATCCTGAAAAAAATGCCCGAAGGAAAAGAGCCTCCGGTAAAAACTTCCTGGAAAATCCAAGGAAAAAATTGTAAGCTACAAAATTACATCTACAATTGACACAACTTGCTTTAACATTATCGTTTTGTTAAAAAATCAATGCTGTAAAATAATGTTTACAAAAGTTATACTATTTATAGAAGCTGCATACAGTACGTTCTTTTCCGGGGGTGTTTTTTTCGGGGACATTTTGACCGGTAGATTTTTTCGGAGGCATTTTTCCCTAAATTCCAAAAATATATAGGTCACATAAACAAAAATTATTTAAGAACACGATAGTTATTTATGTGTTAAAGGCATATTCAGCAGATTATAACACGAGGCTATGTTTAAAGCATGACACGAAAAGGGGTGCTTTAAATTTCCCCAGAGCTATAATCTTGATTATGCACGTGGTACCTACCGATAGAGCCATAATTACACAAGTTGCCTAAAATTCTACGGAACATGGCAATTCCACAAGTTGGGAACAGTTGAAATAACATTATCCATAAGAGTAACCGTAATGGAAATTGCAATAATTACTTTGGTAGGTAGGCAACAAGTACAATAGTACATTTGCCATCTTGTTTTCTCAGTAATAGTGTATTAAGGGCAAATGATTGTGCCTGTAAAAATGTTTTACGAAAGTAGTTTGATTTGGCAATGTGACAAGACAAACTAACTTGATCAAATTCCCGAGCCGAAGGCGAAGGAATTTGTCAAAGTTAGTTTATCGAGGGGCATTGTCAAAAAACAATATATCTTGAGCAAAATCATGAGCCCGAAATACATTTAGTGGACTATTTCCCAAATATTGGTTCATTTTGACATTTATACTCATGCACAATGACAGTTTAAATTACGTTTTGGAAATACCACCTTAATTAAAACAACATATTTGGTGGTTGCCATGGATACAGGTGGCAAAAGAACCTGATAAAATCCCAAGGGAAAATTTTGTTTTTTTGCCACTATAAAAACATGTGATTGGTTGAATTTTTGAAAATCATGGCATTTCATTACCTAATAAGAAATGAGGGAAATAGTGTTGGTAAAATAAACAGAAATATCGTTACATAGGGAAAAGGCAATGTTCAAAATTACGAAGGATCAACTATATCTATGGTTATGTAACATCTCAACGTTGTTTGTTTTATTATCCGCGTCACAAGAGAGTTGCTTTATGCGTTTGGGAGTTCTGAAGTGTATTTTTGGTGACACTGGTAGTCTATTTATATCAAATTTGAGGTTAGCAGGTTAGGTTATGTTTGTTATTTGACACAAACTGTCGCCCGGTCGCTTAGGAAATACTTCCACCATCAGATTTTTACTTCCTTTTACAATAAAGGAAGTATTAGATTCACCCCACAAATTCAAAATTTAGTTTTCAACACATCTTCACGTGTTAGAGTTTCCTGAAAAAAAAACATTAGTCTATCTGTTAGTCAGTGTGTCTGTCTGCTGTGTGTCTGTCTGTCTGTCTGTGTGTGTACACAATATCTCAAAAACGAAAAGAGGTATGGCGTTGAAACTTCATATATAAGTTTGGTGTACTATCTAGATGCGACAGCAAGCTTTTGAAGAAAATTTCACAACATTATATACCTTGAAACCATTTTTCGGCTTTGCTCGAATGTTTTCTCCATATACCAATTACTTCAGGACTAGCCTGTATATTGTTTTCGAATAATAATCAAATTGGATTTCGAATTATTTCAATTTATTAGTTCGCTCATTTCGTACCGATTCTGGAAAGCCCCACAAACATTCGCTGGCTTATCTCAAATGGCCAGCTTGCAGCATTTCGATTGTCCGAACGCGGAGGCATTATATTTTCGTTTCTCAAACAAGCCACCTGCTTGCAAGAATTTTCTTCGTGCTAATTACGCCACGACGATTGTGTTTGAAAGCTGAAAATTGATTCAGGTAATATGGGTTTTTCTTTCTGTTATCCTCATATTAATTGCATTTCTTTAGCTTTTTACCAGGAATTATTTTCACCTGGAATTCTCAAATTGCACTTGGGATTAACAACTGCATCGCTTCTGCACCCATATTGCGTAAGGCTGATTCCTTGCTGTATGCGGGTTACCAGTGATAGCAGCTCCTGACTAGCGTTTACACCCTAAACTTGTGGGGGCAGAAGGTCAGTTGGTTGGTTTTTTTATTACAACGCCAATCGAGTACGGGTTATGTACCTACCAAGTTAATCTTGTGCTGGTGATACCGGATGCTAAATTTATTACTAACATAACAGTCAGTTCATTCACTCAGTAAATTTAATTAAAGATAGCATTTAAAACTATTGAATTTTTATGTGTACTTTATTTTTTTTTGTAAAAGGAGCACCCACGTTTTTTTCTCTCAGCAACCTAGAAAGAAAGGTTTTTATGAATGACAGCGATATGCATATCTCTAGATTTATTTTGCAATTTCAAGTAGTTTAACTACCCAAAAAGGGTTTTTTTGTGGTAATGCGCATGGCCACCTTCAATTAGTTTTGGCTGCATAGTGTAGCAAACATTTTCAAATATTTTATGAATTACATAGATTACATTTGGTGATTACCAATTTACTATACCTTTAATAAATTCTGATTACTTGTAGTTAATTATATTATTAGAAATCATCTGATTTCTGGCGCCCATATTTTTTTAAAGACTTTGCAGGGTACACGGCTGGTGGTTTGAACCCACGACCATATCGCCTAATTTGAGTTAGTTAGGCCTGCGTGGTAAGTGAAAATTTTTAGAGCTTCCATGTAGTACGTACTTTAAGGAGGTTAATCTGAGATTTTTACTATCACTGCTATCTTATCTAATTAATCGCAGGTCAGCTTCTTTATTGTAACAACCTAAAGTGGGTAGTTTTTCCCAAAAGCGTCTGGACACTAATGGCGTTTTTTAGTTTTTCTAGAATTTTCAAGATTTTTGAATTTACGTATGGCAAGCTTTACTTTTCTTTTTGGATGAATTTTGGAGCTCTTTATGGACCTGGGTATCTAGATTTTCCAGTTTATGGAATGGGTGCCGATTGCGGGGCAACTTTGACTTCTTCCGTAGACTGCACGATTTGTCTACATTGGCACCATTGTATCCAGCAGCTAGGCGAGGTTGAAGCCCCACCATTTTCCTTGATCCACGCTGAATTCAACAGATAAGCTGCGATCTTATACTCCAATGAAATATTTTTGCAGGAATTCAAAAATAGAGTAAATTTAAACTATAACATTGATTTAGAGGCGCATGCTAAGAATATCGTGGGTTGATGGAGTAACCGACGTTCAAGTCCTCGGAACAATAATCAAACCATACCAACACCATAAAAATACATAAAACGGTGTAATAATAAATGAAGGACTTGAAGTCTTCCCCACGAATTCGTGGGGAAGACTTCAAGTCCTTCATTTATTATTAAAACTCAACCCCACTTTAAGCAGCAATGGATCTACTACGATTTAAAACGGTGTAATCGGTCATATCTTTTTCGATTTGTATTCATGATACCAATATTAACTGTTAAGCGATCACGTAACTAGAGATCACGGTGTAATAATGGTACAGAGTTGGGCTGCTGAGCTTAAGGTAACGAGTTTGAAGATGGGTACCTAATGTATACTTTTTTTTAATTATTGAAAGACTTGGATACACATTTCTTCCATTGTTACCCTTGAATGTCAAATGCACAGTATAGACGTTTTCTGCCTCCACACTGAAAGCACCGTTTCAACAGATTAGAAATACTAAATTAATGTGTTTTAAGGAGCAGCCGTCCCAAACAGCGCATGGCCTAAACCACTGCATCCCTAAACTGTGCCGAAGTGTCAATAAGGCGCTTGCATCGTCTTATCTTGTTTAGATTAAAGTCATCCATTTTCACGGAGTCTTCTGAGGAAGCTGTTCAAAGCGAGCAAGGAAATAAAAACTAGAAGTCAGTACGACCGGGCAAAACGCATGTGAAACTTCTGAACCTATTAAAAGAAGAACATACGGAAGGTAGCAATAAAACTTAGAGTCAATAAATATGAAGATCATCGTACATTATTTTGACTATTGTATACGTTTGTCAAATGATGTCACTCCACCAATAATTCAACTACATTTCAATAAGGCTCATTGGTAATGCTAGGCTTTGCCCGTTTTGAAATTTGTATCAATGAATTATGCAATAGTCGGGCGAAATAATGTAATGATAGCCCACTCTAATTGGGAATAATAGGTTGTAATAATAATAAATATATAAATGTGGGATTCTCACAACCAATACTAGTTTTATTAAAAATTATTTTGTTAATTCTCAGGGCTTATTAAAAATATTCTGAATTGTATTATTAATTTGGCCCGTTTTATATTTTATTCATTGACAACAAAATTTAAAATAAATTCGCCGGCTAGCATCTGCAAAACTCAAATCTTAGGGTTAGGTTGTAACATCCAGTATGAAATTTACTTTTGAGTGTGACTTTTACTCAGGTATAGCAAATGCTCACCTTTCTGCGAGTGACAGTAACCTCTAACATTGAAGTTTAAACAGAGACGTTGAAGACCCCAAAAACTCAGCGTAAATAATCGCAAATCTACCAACAATTAACATTTTCACCTCAGGTAATAAATAGAAATGTAATTTAATGAATCAGGTAGTCAGGGCTGACCTGTATTACGTCATAGGATAACGCCAACCGTTTCTTGTTTTGGATGCTGCTCGACTTTTTTTCCGAATTGCACAATTTGGTGACCCCACCGCTCTAACTTTCTTTTATAAGCTGCCCGGAGGCTGCTGCCTTTACCTGAACCTCGAACGATGTCTGCCCCAGCTGCTGCACAATGCCGTAAATCTTTTGGAGCTTCCTGGTTTTTCTATCGGCCTGTAAACTGGACCTGTTACTTAGATTACAAAACCAAGGGACGCCACCTTCGTAATTATTTTCTGGAATGTTTTCCGCTGCTTCTGCTTCTGTAAACCACAAGGAAGGCCTACTCTGCACACTATTATCAGCTTTCCGCTGCCTCAAAACTGGTTAAAATCTAGCCCCGAAGTTATAACTTGGCGAAAATTTGCAGAAATGGGCTCTGCACACTGGTGATTCAATAAACAATAACACTTGGCAAGAATAATAATGTTTAATATTCAAAATCGATAAAACTTTAGGAGCCAATCTTAAAAAACAGTTTCCTGTTTGGCTTCGCCTATAAACAATGCTAATTCATCATCTAGTATCCTAGCAACATGTTACAATTGTTTTCAAGTAAGTTTGTACAATGTTTTTCCTTAATAACAAAAATATTTTTGGCATAAATGTCAATCTGGATCGCACTATAACCTTACTTGTTTGCTTTTTTCCACTTTAGTTTTAATAAACATTGACCTCACAAGTTTAATTTGCACTGCACTGTTGTCTTTCTTCTATCTTATGTTGCCTTTCCATGCTCTTTGCATTTTATGTCTTTTTTACACCGCTTTTCACTCTTCAGTTGCATTACCGATTGTTGGTATAATAATTTTACTACTGAAAGCTGCAAAAGACTTTTGTAAAGCCTTGAAAAACCTCTTTGTCTAGTAGCAAAATCGGAAAAAGCTCTCCGGTTTAATTTTAGAAAAATTTCATATTAATTTTGGGCAAAAGGTTTATTTCGACCCTTCTGAATCCGAAAATGTCGGTTGCCCAAGCGAAATCCTGACCGGTGGTGAGATATCCAAGATGGCGGTCAATATAGCGCCGAAACCCGAAATCTGCGCTGTAAAGCTCCGCTTTGATATAGAAACGAGTCCAAATATCTAGTTGTATGTTTTTGAGCATAAGGAATTCAAAGATACACTGTAAAAAACATTGGTTAGGCTGTTATGTCACCTTTTCTTCTGCTGACAAAATTTAAAAACTAAAGAAGAAAAATTACAATACTAAGAAAGAGGATAATAATATTGCGAAAAGCAATTTAATGACTCGATCAAGGGCAGGAGAAACTAACTGGGACAAATGTTTGTTTTGTCAGAAGGAAAAAGGAAAGCAACCATTGAATTTCATGATGACAACAAATATGAATGAGAAAGTTATAGACTTGTCTAATTTTGACTACAAACTGCATGTCGGGGTTAGGGCAGTAGGAGATTTGATAGTTGCAGAAGGAAAGTTAAAAGAGAGCTGGAAAGCTACTGGGGAAAACAACCGAAAGGGAAATCTTCCTTTCATATAGGCCTGTAAAAAACTGCGAGTCGCTTTCTCCCTCGATCAGGCAAGTACAGCGATGTAGTATACGGCTATTTACTTCGTAGAAAACAGTTTTATTGATTTATTTATTTTTGTGTAAGTATTGACATTAGATGATGTATGGAATAGGTAAAAGGAAATAGGAAGCAGTATCGACGTTGCCGTTCCCCTATCATTTCAGTCAAGACGATCAACATTCAAAAGTAAGCTGGAAGATATGGAGATATGTTTCAGCTTTTCCAGCTTCTTAACCGTGGAGTCAGTAAACTGCAAATGCTGTTGATTCCAGTAGGTAGATGTATGAGACTTGCTGCTGATGACTTCTATGATGATGACGTCAAGCAGATGCTTAGTTTCAAGCCAGCCCAGGACAGTGAATTTTAAACTATAGTGCAAGCTGCTTTGAAAATTAGAGGCGAACTGTTATCATGGCTTAGTCAATAGGGTTTTGAAATTACAGAGGAAGCATGCACAAAAATAGTACCAGATTCCTTGCATGTTTTCATGGATGTGCTGTTGAAGGGGGCAGATGTTTCGGACACCTTGTGTAGTGACCTAGATGATGCACTTGACAGCGTGTTACGGTATTAAATTGTTCTTACGACACCCGCTGATAGGCGAGTATCAAATGCTAAACAAGTCCGGGAAATGGGTCACGCTCACCCTGGGATTTCGATAAAACAGGCTAAAGACATCGGCTCGAATACGCTCAGGGAGATGGGCGTGGTTCACAACGGTACACCACAGGGCAAATGTGACGTGATATATGTAGGTTGCTGTTAAAGAGAGGGCGCCACCAGATCCAATATCGAGATTCCCACGTTCAACCGGACCTGGAGAGTCAAACTGGGCGAGAAGTACTCAAAGTACTACTTCGGGAAAATACTCAAATAACTATTTCGGGAAAATACTCAAATGACTATTTCGTGAAAATACTCAAATTTCTATCATGGGAGCCACAGTGCAGCACCAAACGCGACCACCTACCTGGAATGCTTCTCCTCCGCGTCCGGGCCTCACCTCACAGTTGTTGTAGCACAGTGACACAGTCACCCTGTAACAGTCATGCAGAAGACGCAACAGACACAAGAAAAAGACGGTAAGGTTAATACATCTATTGGATCACTATTAGTGATCATACAAAACACAAGTGCGGCAACTCGAAAATATGGCTTAATTGCTACGCCCAGCTGGGGAAGCGCTTAATGATAGAGATGGCGGCGCACAGTCGAGCCGAACGACAGATCCAGGCCGGGAATGAAGGGTAAACGTAGGCTTAAGCCCAACTGCGCGACGCCGTGACGCGTGAGACCAAAGCCTGAATTTGGGCCCGGGTCATCCGAGTGCCGTGTATTACGACACAGAAAGCCGCCTGACGACACAAACTAGCAAACGCAATGATAGATTTGGACAATGAATGCGATATAATTAAAACGGGCTGACTGCACAAAGGTTACCACACAACACTAAATTTTTAGTCAGAGTGTACGTTGCACTGCACTATTTCACAAGCGAATTTGCGTAATGCATGCGATATTAGCAAAGTTGGATGATAGAGCAAGCGTTAACTTGCCACAATGAATTTTAGACGGAGTGTACGTTACACTAACATTGTATTTACAGCAAATTTAAATGCAAGAAGCTGCGTATTTAAAGATGGCTGACAACGCAAGCGTTAACTAGCAACAGTGATTTTTAGGCGAAGTGTACGTTACACTAACATTGTATTTACAGCAAATTTAAATGCAAGAAGCGGCGTAATTAAAGCTTGCTGCGGCACAAAGGTTACTACAGATCGTCACCTTGTTAGTTCGGCCGATAGCGGGCGAGGAAGGATTCCACATAAGAGTCGGACAGGTATCTTGCACCTAACGTGGCTAAAGCGAGACAGGAAATGGCTGCATGTCCTAATGGGTCCCCTTTCGGAGTGAATTTTGCGTTGACCTCCCTTGGTTATGCAAACAGTTGACAGCGTAGCCGCTACATGGGTGAATACACAGATCGGAATTCCGTCTAATTAGTATCGGCGGACTAATTGACTTTATAAGCCTGCATAACACTCTACTCCCCGCAGCGGCACGTAAAAAGAAAACAGACTGCTACCAGACGAGCTCACTCAAACACGTCTCTCTGGGAACTGTCTCGAGACAAACACAGTTTAAATGATCACAGGAAACACTGTAGCAGCACAAACGGGAACAGCCGACGCCCCAGCGTAAGCGCGGGGACGCCGCACCAGATCGTAAATTCCAACTTACTCGTTCGACGGTTCGGGGCTGAATCCCTCTAACGGTCGCCAACGACCACCTGGGCTCTACGAGAAATCGCTTCAACGAATCACAGCGCAAAATGCGTCAGACACGCGGCTGTTCGCCGTGAAGCAAGCTATAGCCATCCTTGTCGCACCCACAGGCTAAATTTTTAAATGTTTGAAATATTGAGGTGCTTAACATGCAACTGCCGAAACAAAACGAGAAGGGATGTCCAAAATGCCACAAATTAGCAACAATAATACCAGGGATCTACAAAATCATTATGCTTACTGGCGTTATAATGTTATGCCATGAAAAATATCTAAAAAGGATTTGAAGTACAGTCAGTCTGCTTGAAAGGCTTAAATGGTTAATTGAATTGCTGAAGACTGCAAAATGGCCTGGCAAGCGATGGTGACAGTGATAATGAAGAATGTCGGGAGAAAATTCTAACTTTAACGAGTGATGTCGGAATATCTACAGCACAGGATATAGTGTATGCTGGCAGCAAGAGAAAGAAGTTAACTCCAAAACAAATTGGTCTTGCTCTCACAGTTCATCAGGCCACAAGTAGCAAAAAACTGGTCAATTTATTGCATGCAGCAGGTCATTGTATGACCTACGCCAATGTTTTGCAGGCTGATTGCAGCTTGGTTGCATTGTCCTTGAAATGTTATGATAAAGTAAGTGGTGCTATTGTTCCTCTGAACTTTAAACCTTCTTCCGATTTAGATGATGCTGATCCTATTCTTCACGTCACTGCTAAAAACATTGACATTTTAACTGATACTCTTGATGGGAAAAAACCTTTCATGCGACACAAATGATTGAATTTCAGAGAAAATGTGCTTATAGTTCACATTTTCTCACCGAAGTCATATTTGCAAAAGAAACCATTATTCAAATTCCCAAAGAATTAAATGAGCTGCCAGTTATTCGATTTTTCTGACAAGCAGAAGCCTTACTTTGCTGAGCCAGTATATGAATTGTGGTATACTGCGTCTAATCCTTCAAACTTTGAGGCAATGCCGAAAGGAGTGCTGGATTATAGGGTAGAGGACCTAACATTTGTTATTGCCAGATGTGAGAGCGAGGAAAAATTGGATGGACAGAATTTAACAGGAAAGGCATTAATTCCAATCTTGATGTTTCTGCCATGGGCATCCTTCTTTTAATCCTAAACCCTGAGCACGAGTTCTCAACCTTGCACAGTGTTCTTTTAAGATGCATCTTATTAGCAGAGAGACCTCGGAAGAAACATGTCGTTCTTACAGCTGATCAAGCAGTGTATTACAAAATTGTTGAGCTCCGTTGGGTATCACAGCACTTCCAAAATGTTATAGTCCTCCTAATTGGCGGGCTTCACATTGTTCTCAATTTTATGCAGGTGATAGGGAAGCATATGTAAGGCAGTGGCCTTGCAGACTTGTGGGTCGCGAGTGGTTTGATGGCGGAAGGCTCAGTGACTAAAGTCCTCCATGCTCCTTTAGATAGATGATTGTTGAGGCTTTCACGGCCATTGTCATTAAGTAACAAACGACTTCCGGGATTGGACCGTGTCATGATTGAGATCGAAGAACTCAACGTTTCGCCCACTTTCGTAAGGGGCTTCATCAGGAGGAAAAAAGCAAAAGAGCACGGTAACTCAACGTGTTAACCACGCCAGAGGCGAAACTCTTTGCAAAGGGAAGGGACAGAAGAGCACGGTAACTCAACGTGTGAACCACGTCAGAGGCGAAATTCGACTGACTATCGGAAAAAGAAAAGCGAGAATTTATAGGCAAGCGCCGTCGCGATTCAGCAAATGCCGTCGCGGTTCAGTGGCGGAGGGCGGGGCTTAGGAATTAGCACTTTTCACATAGAAGGAAGGGGAAGCCTTCGTCCCGATTGAGATTATTAGGGTGTTTGCAAATCTCAATGGCTTCGCGAATCTTTCTGCTAAAGAAGAATGGGGATTTGCAGATGATGGAAGTTTCATCAAAAAGGATCTTATGACCAGTATCGCGTTGGTGTTCGGCGATGGCCGATGATGAAACGAGACCTGACTTGAGACAGCGCTGGTGCTCAGAGATGCGAGTTTTCACTGAACGACCTGTTTCACCAATGTATACAGCATTACAAGAGCACGGAACACCTTTAGATGACATAGTGTTTAATTTATCCTTAGATGAAGGAAGAACCTGTGAGATTTTGCTCGGGGGTTTGAATACTGTTTTAATGTTTTGTTTTCGAAGAAACTTTCCTATGCGGTCCGTGACTTGGTGCATATAGGGAAGAAAGACTATTGCTGCAGGAGGATCGGGTTTTGGAGGTTTGGGTGGCCATGAGTGAAGATGGCGATTGCTGGCAGACTGTATATCCCTAGCACGGTAACCGTTATTCCTAAGAGCTTTCCGAATGTGATTTAATTCAGCGTGGATATTATCGGGTTGGGATATGGAAACATCCCGGTGTACATGCGAATTGATAACGGAAAGTTTTTGTGTAGGATGATGGTGGGAATCGGCATGTAGATAGCGATCAGTGTGAGTGGGTTTGCTATACACAGAATCACCAAGTTTGCCACTGGGTTGGCGAGAGACCTGTACATCTAAGAAAGGAAGGGAACCGTTACTTTCTATCTCCATGGCAAAGTTAATGTCTGGATGTTGACTATTGAGATGATTTAAGAAGACGGGTAACGTGTCTTTACCATGTGGCCAAATAATAAAGGTATCGTCAACGTATCGGAACCAAACCTTAGGTTTCAATTCTGACGATTCCAGAGCTACGGTTTCGAAAGCTTCCATGAAGATATTGGCAACGACAGGTGAAAGAGGAGAACCCATGGCCGCACCAGAGATTTGTTTAAAGAACTGACCTTGAAATAGGAAATAAGTGGAAGAGAGGCATTTTTCTATCAGGGCAGGTAGATTTGAAGACGTCTCCCCATGCTCTGATAACAACTGTTGGATTATGACTAAGGAATCGGGAATAGGAACTTTGGTAAAAAGGGAAGTGACATCGAAACTCACAAGTAAATCCTCATGTTCAACGCTTATATTGGATATAGGTTCAACGAAATGGGCTGAATTGCGAACATACGAGGGAGACTTACCAGTGAACTTTCTGAGGATAGTGGTTAGGTATTTAGCTAATGAGTAAGTAGGGGAATCTATGGTACTGACAATGGGCCTGAGGGGAATGTCTTGTTTATGGATTTTCCATGGCATTCTTAAAATAGCTTGCATTGTCTGTCAATATCTTCTTTGCCTTACCTAATTCTGCCAATATCTTCTTTGGTTTACCTGCTTCTTGAAATTTTTCTATGGATCTTATCACTTGTTCTGTATTGCCATCTTTCTCCGGATATAATTTTATAAACTTAGAAAACACATCCACCATAGTTATAATATGCCTATACCCATATTGTCCTAGAACTAAATTTCTGTAGCAAAATTATTCCAGATGGTTATAGACTTACAACAAATAGCGTAAGGGCTTAGCAATGGCATGAAACGTGAAAGAAATTGGAGATAAAACTACATTGTTCAACTTTCCTCGACCGACATTACCAAAATCATACAAGATAGGATACAAGTACCCAACTTTCACGCGGGCGAAGCTAGCCTATTCGTAAAATTAATAGAACTGATGAGTGACGTTTTACATTAGTAGAAAAAGCGTCTTTGCAAGCTACTTCAATCATTCGACAGTTTAACTTCTTTGGAGATTTAGGTATTTGGAATTTGCCTAGGCGATGGTGTGCGCTTATTTTTTATAATACCTATGATATGATCTGAAATACTGATATTAAGATATTTATATAAGGTGATAAACAAGACACATATAAAATTCTTTTTATAAATTTTGCTCTGTTTTCTAAACATGTAATATATTTTTCACTAATTATATACGTGATCAACTTCATTAACAACGTGGCTGAAACGTTTATAAAGTGTAGAAACTAAAGTAACAGTCATTTCAGGTTTATTGGACAGGCTTTCGAAATAGATTAATTTATTCATTGTTGCACAAGTTTATATGAGTCTCAGTTTTAAAGTTAATTCAGAAGTATATAATTTAAAATCCCGATATTATGTATTTTTAACGTTATCGTTTACGTTATCACTTATTGCAAAATTGGTGACTGATAAGAGTTGCCCTAGACACAACACATTATAAAATTTAATTACTTAAATTAGTGGCCTTCGGGAAACAATGTCAATTTGCAGGACTATTTACAATTTGCGTCAAATCGGCCCACCTATGGAAAGGTTAATTTATTCTCAAGAAACCGCCGGCAACACTAATAGTCCAACAGAAGCTGCAAGAAGTTGTCGAAAAGCTGATTAGCGTTGAGAAATCTTGTAAGTTGAGCGCAACCTTTGTCATAGTTATTTAATTTTAAATATTACTTGAAATCTTCGGGCTGCCTCATTAATTTTTTAATGCCACGGGATTTAATAAATTTTCGGCATTGTTTTATGAAACCTTTCAAGCAAGCCATAGAATATATTTTTGACAACTGCGATTTACGGTCTTATGGAAAGTTGTGAAAGGTTGCGACATTTCCTAGAAGTTACAGCTATAAAACCCAATCATCTCAACTTGTCTGACAATATATTCATATGTTGCATTTATAGTTCTCCTAAAATGCAAAAGTAAACGAGCCAGTGTTTAAGCAATCTAAATTTATTGTTATGAAGCCCCGCAAAAACCCGATTGATGCGTTTGAAGTTCAGCGACGACTTGCTTGTGTTACACGCAATTTTTCTGTCATAAGATTTATAGCGCTATAATGATGCTAGATCTCCATAAATGAAGAGTAGGCGCAGTGGGAAAGCTATAAAATATATTAATTAATTATCTAAAGTTCCTTATAACTCGATGCTTAAATCGCATCTAAATTCAAATATTTTTTATTGAATAATTCTTACGTTTTCGTATGAACTTGAGAATTAGTTTTAGCTCAACGAGGTTTAGTTCAATGTATTGTTTGTTTGATATGATACTTGAAATACTTTAAATTTACTAGTTAATTGAAACACAGATATAGTGATAAATGTACAGGGTGTTTTAGTAAACATGAGGCTTTTGTTTGAAGACGGATCCCTTCTTTCCTCATCTAATTTTTATCCACTGTTGGTCGGTGATATCTATTCGAATGTTATGTATACGATCCTGTCCACCAATCCAGTATGCTCTATTATTAAGAACAGTGTAGAATAAGAGAAAGTAAGGGAAGGAAGGGGGGGGGGGGGAGTACTACCCTAGCATTCGTCTTGAGAAGGTGGTCTGCTAGCCCAGCAAAATCATCTAAAGACTTTAATCAGGGCAAACGGTCATGGTAATCGGACCCAAGACCTCCCAAATTCTTAGTAATTGCAGTACTGCTATCCCACAAAGTTCGGTTGTGAGAGTATATGCTTCTGTGCCATATAAGAGAATAGAGAACACGTAGCATTTGAGTATAAGTGTCCGAAGTTGTGACTTGAATTTTAGATTTCAAAGTACTTCATTTAAGAAGTTAAATAAATACTCCGCTCTTTTTTAATAGGAATTTTTATTCCGTGAGTATGGTCCAATTCCTCGTTGAACGCACATTCCATTAAACTATCATCACTTCGGTATTTGTTGTGTTAAGTGTATACTGTAATCCTTCCTCACTATTCGCGAACAGAATCGCGTCATTCGCATATCTAATATTGCTGTTCCATCCAAAACTTCTTTGGTCTTAGATCGCTGGAAATAATGATTTTGCAGAAAACGCAAAGCAAGGCCCGACGCGTCTGAAGCTTCTCACTCTCAATCGCATATTTGACTTGATTTCAAGAAATTAAGCAATTTACACATGTGTTTGTGGCTTGTGAGGATTATGCGTTTTCATGTTACTGGTGCCATATAGATAACAAAGGTAAATTTGTGGTTGTAAAGACGCTTCGGTTGCAACCGGATAATTAAAACTTCTGCAGTGCTTAAACCCTTAGGGTTAGATGTATAGTTAATTGAATTACCGGCGGACTCCGAAAATCTATTTTAATCGGACTGGATTCACGCTTCACCTCAAATCTTTCTGCTGGCTTTGGTTTCTTCACAACGCTGGCCAAATTTCTGCACCTCACCAACCTTTTCGAGTCCCTGGGAGACCCAGATAGTTTGCCGAGCTACGTGGGCCAGCATTCCATTAGCCTATTTGTGAATTCAAATGTAATGCCTGCGTGTATATCGCCCTACCTCGTAGATGCAAAGTTTATGTCTTCTTGGGTTTGTAAGTGACGTTTACCTACATATGTGTTTTAGGTAAATGTTTCCCTAACGAACACAAGGTTTGAGTTTATCCTTTTTGGGAAGATTAGATGTCATTTGAATATGTCGTCTGGGTTGGGGCCAGTCTAGTATAATGACTTTATCACAGAATGAAATGCCGCCACCTTTCCTCCGTTCTCCGTAACAATAGCTTGATAGCGAGTCACCTCCCGGGCATTTTAGTTGTATAATGTGTGTTGTGTTTATATTTCATTGTGAGGCGGTTATAGGTGCTATAAACACCAATTAGATGAAGGTAAGGTGCGCTCCTACAGCAAATAAGACTCCAAGAATTATTCCAGCTACAGTAAGCAGCAGACAATAATAAATTTATATCTAAACAGCTGAATCTTTGCTGCCAGAACAAGTTGGTAATGATTCTGTAACGTCATTATTGTCTATTCCCGCAGCTTCTAATTGTGTATTATTTAACTTCTCATGTCTGACTCGGCCAAAAGCTTTTTCGGAATCAAATGAAACGTGCAAATATATCATAGTTAACACCACGCTCTCTTTGTATTATTACCCGTGTAAAGAATAAGATTTCCTTCGTACCATGACTATCTCCGAAACCAAATTGCAATTCGCTGATATTGTGTTCTAGTTTACTATATACACGTTGATGTATGGTGTGTAGAGAGTTCTACATGCGTTTCCTCAGGTCCTGCCAAATTCTTCTTTTTTATTCTGTTGCTCGCTTTCAACAGCTCCTGATTTATTATAGTTGGTTCTAACGTGTTGTTTATTGATATAGCGCGTTCTCTGTATCCATCCGAAGGCATTTTCTTTATATATTTTTTCAGATTCTTTTCTTTATAGAATATTATTCTTGTGCCTTTTGTTTCTACTACTTCTGAAGCTTCCTGTATATTTTTATGTAGGTTTAGTGTATTATGATTCTCCTTTAACGTTTTAATTTTCGCACATTTGTTTTCTAATCAGGCTTCCTTTAGTTATTTTGTCTTTCGTATGATAACCGTCTGTCTGTATTCGCTTGTATGTTAGTTCCTTTTTAATTTCTATTTGTACCTTTTCCCCATAAGATCTAGTACTTCATTCGTCATCAATTCATTGCTCTTATTTTTTGGATTCATTGCTTATTTTTTGCAATGTCCTTCGTTGTATTTAATAGTTTTCCATTTTTGTGCTACACTAGCACTAAGAACCTTAATCCGGAATGGAAAATAAATTTACAAAATTTCTCTTAATTGGAAAGTCACAATGCGCCACTTTGTTTTCTGTTCGTTCTCAAAACATCTTAGGTAATCCGACGACGCAGTAAATGCATGTAAAAACAGCTGTACGATCTGAAAGAAAAAGACCACCAACAAATCACAATGAAATTAAGAAAAAGAATTTATGACGGAGGTTAATAGGGGGCTGGCATGTAAAAAGATGGAGAGAAGCGCTTCGAAAAACCCAAGCAGCTGATTATGTAAGATAGCAGCTCGTGGTAGAAAGATGACAACAACAGTAACTGTTGGCAGAACGTGTTTGAATTGACACTTCCGAGCATGTATAAATTCAACTTGTGGTACTTGGACTGTAATTTGAATGGTGTTAATGTGGAATTTGATTGGATAAGTTATAAACGGATATGAACATGGTTGCAGCTCTGACATTTGGAGTTGTAGTGTGGAAAAGTGAACACGAATGTGTACATTTGCAAACATTTTTTAAGTGGTGTTACTTTTGGAATCGACAGTAGCAGTTAGACCTGTTAGAGACTGAGTATAGAAGCTTTGATCTTAGTTGTAGGGGAGATTGACATTTTAATACGTAATAAATCAATCTAGTTTTTTAGATAGTGATATTAGAAACATTAAAATTATACAGTGAGTAAGAAAAGCTTGCTAACTAGGCTGGTTGCCAGGTGACGCTTATTCTTTTATTATATAATGGTAGTATAATGAAGATGCGCCCATTTTTTACTACGCTCCAATAATTTAAATTGTATAGAATCAGAAGTGGTGGAATATTTGCCATTTAAACTGATGTCAAATATTTGAAAGTGTTGTTTTTAGGTACTTACTTTATTATACGAGTGTTAGCATCTTCGATTTTGGTGCAGATAACGGGAAGGATTATTAAGGACCTCTAAAAGTGTGCTTATTAGCTGTTTAGAGACCTTCTAAGAAGCTGAGAATGTCACTAATATTGTTTATTGGACAACGGATTACAAATAATTGGAAAGACACAATCAAGGAGAAATAGATCAATTCGTCTAATTTATAATAGTTACTTACCTGAGAAAAGCTGACAACTAATATTCAAAAACACTGTCAAGTTTTGTGGTTAACTGAACTGTCAGCTATCAATTGGTATTAAATAAATCTACCTTACCGGCAAATTTGAGTTTCAACAGAAAAAGTTGTTACAAATTTTATTTATTTCAATCATAAATGCATGTCCCAACCTGAATGAGAGTTTTTATGTTCAAAAAGAATTATTGAGTTAGTATAAAAAATTATTAACAAAATATAAATTATAAATAATACACCGGGCTATTCAATAAATTAAAAGAAGAACTACCAATATTTGTCGTTAAGTCAATTTGCGTTTAAGAGAGTAAATATTTGAGCAAAAATGTATTCGTATACCTACAGATAGATCCTGTCAGTACATTACATTTTTCTTTTTATAAAGTGAATCTTGTTTACCGATAAACAAAAATGTTCTCATGTATACCATACCTACTGCTTTCGAAACAGTAAATTAAGGAAAATTTAGATTTGAGCTTACTATTATATACTATTTTCATTGCTAATTTCAAATATCTTGAAATGTACAGAATGCTTCAATTCTTCTTATTCATTACGTCTTATCCGACGTTTTGTGATTCATTATTATTTAGAATCGGTTTTGTGTGATGGCAACTTTTACGGTTTTCAGATGTAGGTATCGTTTCCTCTAGGGTTTGGCCCATCAAATCTTTAGTGATGTTGATCCAGGGTTTCAGTGAGTGTCCTCGCCGCCGCTTTTCGTCAGGTTTCCCTTGTATGATGATTCTCTCCACGTTTTCTTCCTTTCGACTAATATGTCCTAGAAAGGAGAGATTACGATAATATACAATACTAGAGAGTCTCTTATCAGGACATGTTTATTCTAAAATAGAGATGTTAGTGCGATGTTCTGTCCACGAGACTCGTAACATTCTTTCTAGGTCCACACCTTAACAGCATCTAGGCGGCGTGTATGTGCTTCTTTCACCGTCCAAGTCTCCGGCACCATATAAGAAGATTGGGAATGCGAGCGTGTTAACTAATAGCATTTTTGCAGTTTCTGTGATGTTCTTATCTCTCCAGGCTGTGCTTAGTTGTCCCATAGCTGTGTTTTTTATTTGTATACGTCTTCTGATTCGCATTTGCACTAGTCGTCGGGCATTAAGTTCACACGCGGGAGTAAATTAATACCTTTTCTCTAGATATATAAATAGCTATTATCTACAACTTTACATTCCCCGATATATCTGATATACGGCTGATTATTATGATTGCGATCAATAATCATAATTTTTGTTTTGGCTAAGTTTGCGGCTAGACCATAATCCTTGTTGATTGTTGTGGATCGGTCTAGTAGGCGTCGTATTTCATCTTCAGATCTGGCTATTAAGGTAGTGTACATAACCTTTGGATTTCAACAGTAAGTTGTTTATACTTTTGGGATTTTTGTGTTGTGTTCTTACCATAGGTTTTTAGTTTTTGCTGTTCTATAATTGTTTTGAGCGTTTCTGTTGCAATCCATGAGTTTTTATTATTGTATCGTATATCGTCTTGATACTATTTAACAGAGTTTACTACAGAGTTTTTAAGTATTACCAATAGCCTATCTGGATCAGTGTCTTTTAGGTTTGTGTTTGTCTATGTTATGTAAATAAAGGTTTAAATTTGGTGTTACTCTAAGCTCAAGGTTCTTGTTTTAGTAATAATTGTAGTTGCAGTTTGGATATATATTTTTTTGACATTCATTAAACATGAGATAGTATTAGCTAATCCAATGACAAACTTCTTTTAGTTGAGTTAACCTAGTTATAATGTTATTTGTGACAACATTGTTTTTAGAGTGACACAACGCTTTATATAAGTTAATTTCTTTGAGGTAGGTCTGGCGGGTTAGGATGTTGGAATGATTTCCTGAAGATATTGATATCTCATACTCGATGCCCAGATTTTTTCTTTAGTGGTAGAGACTTTTAGGTTGCGTAGAATAATGTAATTAGGGACACACCATGCGGCATTACTGTTATTACTTAATATTTTTGACTAAAAGCGATGGAATCTGCTGATGTTGGAATTACCGGTAGCTCCCCAAAGCCAGATAGGTTTCACGATCACCTGATAAAGAAAGAGGCTATAGATAAACGACACTTACGACCATTTGCCTTACACATTTTGCTGCGAGTATGATATAATTGCGGATTTTTGTTCAAAATATGTTCGAACTTGTTAATCATCGGTCCAAGTGTATTCCCAAGTAATCAACTTCGTCCTTCTGATGTAGAGGAATGTTGTTCATTAAAACAGCCGGGTAAGTTTCTTATCTAAGGACAAATGTGGTATGGGTTGATTTGGTGATATTCGCATTATGCGCCATATTTTCTTCCATTTCTTAATTTTATGTAAGCGATTTTGTACGGTTCTTGGTATGAAGCCATTACAACAGTTTTCGTTTGATTGGACATTCAAAGGTCTGCTGTATAGAGCAGATACAGTATAGCTCCGAGTACGCTACCATGTAGCACGCCTGATTGAATTGGAACCCAAGGAGTATACTGTAATGGTTCACTGCCTATAGAAATTCTGATTGCGTAATTAACTAAATGAATACGGTCAACATGAGCACAAAATTAAATATTTTATCTATTGCAAGATAATCACTAAGTTTTAGCTACGATAAATATTCGGCAGTGATAATGTAATTTAATTTGTAACTGACGTATCTGAGCTTATTATTATCAGACATAATGTAAATAAAAGAAAACAAAATGATTTGCTAAATACAGAAAAAATATAAGCGTTATGTATTAAAGAGTGTATAAGCCAGCAAAAAGCAAATTAGCTGAAAGGTAAACAAAACAGTGCTCGCAAAATAATTATTGCAAAGAGCAATGAAAAATGGAAGGAAGCCGTTTAAAAATAGTTCATGAGATGCTAAAGGAACTCCAAGTGTATCAGTGCATTATAAACAAAAGTGATTTAAAGGGCGACTAATAGGTTGTGAATTTATTCCAAGAAAAAGACAATTTTAGTAGTTAAATAAAAACATGACATCAGAACTGTAGTCCATAAGGTTAAACATGTTATCAATTCTAATTTCCTGTATAAAAGTTAAAAATGTAGTTGATAAGGGACATGCCAGTCTTTTGTTAAGAATAGCCAAACAAACTTGTAAAATTTGTGTTGCGGCAGATTGAGCTCCTTAATTTACCACATAATATTGTAAATAAAAAAAATGTTTAGTTATACCAATTGTGTGTAAAGTTATTAACCAGTGTGCACTGCATTTATGGGTGTAGTATTAGCCAGCAGAAAAATTCGTCTAATTGCGAGTGACTTCGGGAGCCCATTTCCTTAAGCAAGCAGCTTCTACCAGCAAAAGTAGTGCCTGCTGCGTGTAGAGGGGACTTTCAGAAATTAGTACGTGCATAAATTCCAAGAAACAAGCCATTACCAAGTGCATAATGCCCGTGGTGTCATTGAGGAGTGTATCCAGCATCCGAGAAGCCTTTGATTAAGGTAGGATTTCGCAGGAAGCCTTTGCTGCAGCGCCCTAATTCGCGGGTTTCGTCAAGATTAGACTGTATACGAGGGGGAGAAAAATTCAGTTAGCGTCCTTTGAAAATGCGGGATGACGCGGCATTTTTCACTTTTTTCCGGATATAAAACCAAAGATGATCGCGCCTGGGTTGCGACGTCACACTAGAAACAAAACGAGCTTAGCAGTTGCTACGTCACAGTATTAATATCTACCTGATGCGTCTTTGCCATTTTGGTGTTTTCAAATTCAATTTAACGCTGTTTTTGCACTAGCAGATCATCGTGTTTACTGAATCAAATTTAGAGGCTAGCTATACGTCAGATGGAAATTGTGCATTTGCCCGAAACATTTGAGAGTATTTGTCATACAACAAGTTATTGGTCATACCAAGTTTTCTTTAATTTTATGAACCTACACCCTGAACCAAGTTTGTCTCATGTTCTAGGGAATTGCGGATAGATAAAATATGAAAAGCGCAATGAACCATATATTTGTCGTAATTATTATTGCACTCTTTTAATTTGCCTTGAGGTGATGATCAATTGAAACTTAATAATTGTAAAGTGTAGTTTCCCTTGCCATGATTAATTATTTTATGTTTAAAAACTATTTTTTCTTCAAACAGCAGTAAAATATGGCATTATACTGCTGGATTAATGATGCTAAACTGTCACTTTATTGCCGCTGACGAGCGGCAGATAAAGTTATTATCTGCCGCTGACGACTGTTTCTGCCGCTGACGAGAGAGAGAGTAATTTTCTTCGGATTTTCTTATAAACGTTTGAAGAAAAAATGCTATATGTTATGCGGAGCAAAAGTATCTTTTTCTTCAAACGGCAGTAAAATATGTCATTATACTGCTGGATTGATGATGCTAAACTGTCACTTTATTGCCAAGCGGCAGATAATATTATCTGCCTCTGACGCGCGGCAGATAAAGTTATTATCTGCCGCTGACGACTTTATCTGCCGCTGACGAGATCAAGTAATTTTCTTCGAATTTTGTTCACAAAATTGTAAATAATTTGTTATAAAAACGTTTTAAGAAAAAATACTATATGTTATTCGGAGCAAAAGTATCTTTATGTGGCTCGGCAGTACTTATCTGCCGAGCTTGCGAGGCAGATAACCCATCCAGCCTCGCCACATAAAGTATAACTTTTGCTCCTAATAACATAATATACTATTATGTGGCTCGGCTGTACTTATCTGCCTCGCAAGCTCGGCAGATGAACCGTCCAGCCACACCACATAAAATACAGCCTTTGCTGCTAATAACATAATATACTATTATACTTTATTAGTGAATCGGGATTATTACAATATATGCAGTAGGAATAACGCAAATTTAGACAAATAATCATTTGCCCAGGCAAAGGCTAAGTGTTCAAATCATAGAACACAACGTGGACTGAATACAACGCCGACAGCGGACACAACGCTGACCACTGAAGTGAAAAACAAAATGATCATATGCATATCCACACTTTAGTAATAAGTGCATGTTTGTTACATATAATATTAACACTTTGAAAAATGAATTATATACATTGGTCTTGATTCTTTAAAGTAGGCCAGCGTCCTAAACTTTATGGAATGCCTGCTAGTTGTCCATTAAAATGTAACTTGATGCACCTGTTCGAACGTAACATTTTGGTGTCGAAACTCTTGATAGTTTGGTATGAGATTTCTTACTTCGATGATGAGTTCCATTTTACGCAAAAAGGGCTTTTTTCTACGATCGTGTCAAAATGACAATTTTTTGCACTGTTTCTAGTGTCAAAAGTGACGTTTGTAGCTCTCTTAATATTAGCGCCCAAAATACGTCTTATTCCCACGTTGCCGTTGGAGGCGTGTTTTAATAATTTATTAAAACAAGCTTTGCCGTAAATTTTAATGTCAACCTAACCTAGAATATCTAACACAATATGACGGAAAAGGTGTCACCCAACTAAGTTTTTATATTTCTGTTACGATCGTAGAAAAAATACCGTATGATACACGTGTATAAAAGCCATTAAAGCACTAGCGACGTTAAAAGCACTCCGCTAGCGCGTCGTGCTCTTAAATTCGTCGCACGTACTTTAAAGGCGTACTTATACACTTGTATCATAATATACTATTCAAACACATTAGAAAGTATCTGTAGGAGACTGATCGGTCGATAAGAGACTGCTGCATATGATTCTGTCTGACTTTTGTATGACTTTTATCTGAGCAACCTTTAACTACAATGAGAAGCTTTCTACTCTTTGTATGGTATTAAATATAATACTCTGCATTTACAAGCTCTTTTGTGATACCTATTCTACCAGTTACCAAATCAAAACCCAGGGATTTTTACGGCTAAGATTGTTTGAGATTACCGCTTTAATTTAAGATAATTTGAAATGGGGCACTAGAAAATGTAATATGAGTTCCTCTTTCTCTGCCAATATTATCCTACAGAATGGTTTAAATACATTGACTAGTAGATGTGCAAATGTGTTGGCCTGCGCTTCATAAATGCTCTTTGTGTACGTGTCCGTTTTTTCTGTGGCTGATAAGTTCTCCAAGCAATACTTGAGTGCTTGATTTTTATATTTATCGAAGATGTTTTTCAACTGCTTTATGGCTCTATTTAGTTTTGTTTTGTCACTGGAACCTCTGGTGGTTTGCGTAATATAATTGCCTACCCGTGGGGTTGTTAGTCTGGAGCTCCAATGATAATGTTTTGCACTAGTTTCCACCTGCAATAAATCCATGCTCAAGAGAGTTGAGCAAATATTAATAGTGTGCTTTTTTATGGGGAGGTCAGGAAGATACTACATTGCTTTAACTATAAGTTATCACTGCTGATGGTCCACTACCACTGGCGCTGCTTGTATAGTTATTTCTTTGATTTTATTTATTAGGTATTTTATGGTGTTTGATGATATCTGATGTCATCGGGATTGGGCACGATATTTAAACTATACAAGGTGTAGAAATGCTTTACGCACCATAGTGTTTTCACTTATAATACCACGAGTAGTCAAAGTTATGTCGACTATTTTTGCGGTGGTGTCACGAATGTCCATTGCGCTTTGGTATGATTAGGACGAGTGCGCTAGCACGAGTCATAATCCCAAGCGCAATGGACATGAGTAGTGATACCACTGCAAAAATAATCTACTTAACTTTGACTAAGAATGGTATTCCAGGGACTATTTAATGAATTAAACTACTTTTTCAAATTAGTTTTCAGTAAATCTAGCAACAAACTATGCAATTCCTATAGTAACAGAACACTAATGTTGACTTTTTCTAATAAAAATCACATTTATTTAAAATAGTCACTTGAATACCTTCTAGGAAGATATATCCACTGATATTTCTTTGATTGGTCAAGAAACGTCAGAATTCTGGATTTTCATTGGTCACTTTTTGATAGATGACAGGTGAATTGAATAGTCCATGGTAATTTTTTCATATGAAAATATTTGCTACCCTAATTATTTTAGAGCAAACTTGTATGGAAGCTTTTTGTAGAGAAAAAAATTCTGTATCCATTTATGCCAGCATTTGTCATTTTATACTTCGGAAAGCCGAAAATTTAAAGAAATAAAGTTATAATTTTTAGACAAATGAGTGGTGCCTTGAAATTATTGAAGCATCTCAAAGCATCAACAAATTAGTTTTCTGTTTATTTGTTTGCATCTGTCAAATTTAGCGGCAACAATGCAACTTAATTGCACCTGATCCACTTCCAGCATACCACCACTTCACAATTTGCACTGATTTTTGAAAAAATGATCATTCTAGTTTCTTTCATTATTAGGTTTTCTGACGTAAAATAAAAAAAATTATGGCATAAATGGATGCAGAATTATTTGCTCTACAAAAAACCGGTGTACAAGTTTGGTCTAAAATAATTAGGGAAGCAAATATTTTCATATGAAAAAATTACCATTGAAAACCCTATGGTGCGTAAATCACGTCTACACCCTGTATAGCAGATAATCTTATATAACTTGTTTCAGTCGTGAAGGCCTGTGAAATCACTATGTGTAGGTTATAATGCGTGATAGAGGTTTTGACTTCTTCACCATGATTGACCAAATAGTTGGCGTTGCAGCTTGATATTTTGAGTCTGGAATTTGACATTATATTATGCTTGTCATCAGGCCAGTCAGAATAATCTTATTTAAACTCTCCCTCATTTTGGTCATATGTCTTGTTTGGTTACTGCTGGTGCGGAACAGCGAGAATTGGCATTTCGCATCACCACACTGAATTATTTTGCCTTTTGGGTAAAAAACGATACCAAGTTAACGGATTGGACTGTTTGTGAGTTAGGTTAGGTGTGAGACTTGAACTTGACGTTCTTGTAAGGGGGTTAATTTTCTCCATTGTACCTATGTCTTTGCAACAGAACAGCCCTTATAGTTGGCAGGGTGTTTTTCTACGGATAATAGTTAAGGTAGATGTTTGTAAATAGTTGTAATAAATTACAAACTAGATAATGTGTGTAGTATTTTGAAAGAATAAAAAATGTAATTATTTTACATGGCAATAACTTTTTGTTTTTAGGGTTACATACTTGTGAGTTAAGAATTTTTAAAAAAACGTTGCAAGTAATGTTTTGTACCAATGCACAATATTATCCATGTAGTATTTGAAAAAAAAATTAAAGAATTATTATATTGAATGAAACTACATATTATTGTTTTCCACTAATGCATTGTGTAAATTTCCAAATTCCAGCCATTAAAAATTGCAATGCTTTATTTTTAAACTAGAGCTTTTGGGACACTGTTCGATAGCTTTTGAATTATACTTTCCTACGTTTGCAGGAATTTTAGATTTTTTTGATATTTCACTGTTTTTTATTTTGGCATTTTGAAAAATTAACTTGTCCATTTCTCAATATTTTAGTAAATGTGTTAAGTTACTGGAGAAGTCTATTATTTAATATAAGTGTAATCCTTAAGTCAAATTCCTATATGGAGTATAGGGCCCAATAGAAACTATGTCAGTTGAATTATTAAACTTTAATGTTTTCAATAACATAACAACGGGGAATAAAAAGTTATTCCCCGTTTAACCATGCAAACTATATTAGCTTTTCATTATTTCCCGAGTTAACAGCAACTTGTGCGTTGGTAATTGACAATATAATTGCAGAACTAATTTTCAACTGCAGGAAGCAAAAATTCCTTTCTTGCCAATCACTAATTACAGTTACAAATTACTTTGACCTAACATGTAATTACATCTATTTATAAATTATTATCAATTAATTACTTTTTTATACCAAGCCTTGTTTGCTCTGTTTTCTACTTCAAGAATATGCTGTACGTATGGAGAAATGTTGTTGATTTTTGGAAATTCTTAATACGTTTCAATTCTTCTTATTTTCTAAATGGCGCAGTTTTGACTTCTGTCTCGAGAAAACGAACCTTTATTATGTTACTTTCAATTATGATAATCAAGTTTCTTTCAAACATTTTCCAAAATTCACTTCCTTCGGTGATTTTCTGCATTGAGTATTTGACAGTGCATACTAATTTTTACCATGACTTTCCTAGAACCTACAGAAGATTTAATTGCGTCTAATTAATCTGCGCAGTCTTAACCCTTACACGTATATTTTTAATTGGCTCAAAAATTAAGCGGCTCACAAACCCGTCCATAGGTAGCCCCTAACCGCAATCTAGACATTGCTAATATTTTAAGAAAATGTTCTGGTTGCAGACTCTGCAGCTAATCATAGACACTGTTTAATTAAACCTTTGTACGCCGGTTGCGCCCGACATTAATCAACATAATTAACGGTAGATTGTATAGAGCCTCAGCCGATTTAATTTATGCTAAATGCATAACTTAGTGCACGATTCGATTTGCGCCTTGGAAAAGATCTAAAGTTCTAATTCTTCCAAAGCTGTGCGGCTAATGCGCGTGACTCATCGCAGCTAATTTCCTTCAACATATTCATGCAGAAGAGTGTGCTAGGCGCAGAAGTTCCGGATGTTAGTTAAGCAGCATGTCTATTAAACTGCATGAAAATTTAAAAAGTGTCTGATGAGATAATAGTGAATGGTTCGTTAAGTCACGATGCAAATCAGATAATTCAGTTCAATTTAAAATTCGTATGCATTCGTGTGGTGGTGGTCTTATTAGATGAATATTATTACTGGAGAGTTGGATAAAATATTGATAATATCGATAATTTCAGCAAGATAATGTGATATATGTTTATTAAAAACAACACAACCAAAAATAGGATAGAATATATCTATAAGCGACATTTCTATTTTTATGAACAAGTACGGTAAAAGCTTCCTTAAGTTTTAATATATCTTCAACACATTTCCCTGAAAAGCCTCCATGAACAATATTTGTTATACGTTTCAATTAGTTTCAAGTCAGTTCTTCTGACGTGAACAGGAAGTGTAGCCGCCTCTTGCTCTAATGACTTCAGCATAGCCCCGTGATGTACCTTTTACTAGACGTTTGATTGTTATTCAGTAATTTGGACCAGCGGCCAATTAATGGTCGGCATAACTTCACTTCATCCTTTTGTCATGGACGTTTACAAATTATCCATGACGATTAACTTTTAATATTAACGGTTTCTTGTTTTCTGAATGTCATTTTTTGGCAGTGGTCTATTATGATTTGTTTTATCTGACTTTTTTGACTGTCTAGGGTGTATATCACACAACGTTTCGGGAGTTTTGATCTACTCCTGCCTTCAGGTGTTCCTGGTTAGTCCTGAGAAAGACTGATATTGTACGTTTTTCTTGGGTTTCGGGCTTTAGGCTTCTTCGTATCCACAGTTTCACTCGTTTTTCGCGCAAACCCGCTGCTGTAAACTGTAAAGCAGCGAACCTCGGGCAGAATGAAGACGGGAGTAGATCAAAACTCTCGAAAAGTTGTGTGATATACACCCTAGATAGTGGAAAGAGTCTGATAAAACATATCATAACGGTTTCTTGTTTAGATACATTTTAAAAAATGGGGAAGAGTAATGTTACGAACCAATACAAAATTGAGCTCATGCAAACAGACAGACAGACATGTGGACGAAAGGGACATATAAACTTATTTGCATTGTAATATTAATAAAATTTGCAAAAAAACTAATTTTGGCTTCTTTGTTCCAAATGTCAACTGTTTGGTCTATTCGAATTATTTGACAACTATTAGGTAGTCATTTCCACAGGCTTTGTAATGCTGTATAATATGTTAATAGAAGCATGTTACAGAACCGCAATACTATCCCTTGAACTTAGTTAATAAAAATCAAGGATTCCAGAGTAAGTAGTTGTTTTTGCTTTGCACTTAAAATCAAATAAGGGGTTCGAAAACAATTGTTGAAAATGAACTGACAGATGTAAATCAATTAAATGAATGCCATTTAAAATATAAGCAGCGTCGCCTACCTACAAATTAAATAATGGTTAAATCACTTCTGTAACATGCTTCTATTAAGATATTATACAGCATTAATAAGCCTGTCGAACTGACTATCTAATGTGTATATATTGTATTGGTCTTATGCCTGAGGCTCTACTCTGCTTGCAGTACAGTTTAGAAAACAAGTCAATAAGCACAGAGTTGGGGTGTTTTATGTAGCTGCAATACTAAGCTTAAATTTCATTCAGTAAATGCATTGGAAAAGAGATGCCAGTATTAATAAATGAAGTGAGTAAGGAACGCAAAGGGCAAAGCTTGTTTTTCACAGGGTTGAAGTCGAAGTTCAAATTAATTAAATATTATGTTTGTGCAGAATGAATAGCCAAACCAAAAGAAATAAATAATCACAAAAAGGTTTGCTATGTGCAGGTCAATGAAGCGTAGATTTCAATATAGTTATTTATGTCAGGTTGTGAACAATCTAAAAAGGTATAAGAAGGCAGAAAAATAATAATGTTGCAACAAACAATTAAGAAGGCAGGCATAAAGACATAAAATAGCAATTGTGAGAAGCAGACCAGACAGGATAAAGCAAAGGAAAAGTAGACAGCAAGACAAGAGAAAAAGCGAGTGAAAAGAAGACAGACGGACATGGAAAGCATTTATGAAGGAAGTGAACTCTTTAAAAGAATCAGTGCATTTACGCAAGTGAACAGAGCAAAGCAAATAATAAACCCTGTAGTGGCGCAAAGAGACATTTTGACAATTAAAAATGCAGACAATATTTTCGATATAAGAAAAGTTTAAATTTAATAATTTGTAAGTAAATTTATTTCAAAATGTAATTGATTTGAACTTGGCTGATTTCCGTTTGTATAGTATTAGATTAGCATTTGTTTATAGCGAACTTGAGGAAATAACAATTGAATAAATTGTAAGATTCACATGAAATTTTGTGCTCCTTTTGAATGCAAGTTTTTATATAATAAAATTAAATATTTTGAGCGAAAAAGTGTTTCACTGTGTTAAGCAAGTGGTATAGTTTATATGAGAACGTTTGTGGCGATTTTCGCAAACATATATATTTTCACCAAGAGCATCTCCGAGGTTTCAGTCGCTAACCCACATCAAGATTACGAAGAAGGATTCCAGCCGAAAATAGGGTCCAGAGCCAGCGTTTTCCACTGCGACGCATCCTGCCTGCAGGAGTGAAGGACACCGACCAGGAGTACAAACACCGGGCAAAACCGTTGCAGAAGAAGATACTAGCGGGGCTCCTTTCCGATCACCGAACGAAGACACCTCAAAGTTTAAGGTACTGTAATAAGATAAATATCAGTGTTAGCATCCAGAAATTTGTGTGCATGTGAGACAATACCGTGCTGAACAAGATTCAAGCATCTTCAAGTCCCCAGCGAAAGTGCTATTAACCAGAGTCCAGTTGTGAGGTTAGGTGGAGATTAAACAATTGCAGAAATTCAATCGGCGCCCCTTCGGACATTATAAGACAAATTAATTCCTCAAACAAATGAGAATAATAACCAAGCACTACGATTTAAATAAATACCTCTTCGAATGTTCACAAATTTGATTGTTACAGTCCACCACGGTTACTGCCAGATACGAACCATTTTGTGTAATTTTGACAGCAGCGTATACATTAGCGACTGCGTATTTGAAAATAATTCGGGCGCACAGTGGCGTACCAGTTTAGGTAAAAAGTTATAAATTATTAGGAATTCACCCTATGAATAGACTTGATTGTTCTACCGAACTAGCGTTATGAGAATAAAATTGCAGATAAATAAAATACGGAAAACGGCATAATAGTATTTATTTGGGTCAAGTAAAAATAATAATACAAACCAGCAAGATTATTTTAATCAGTTTAAGTCTTACATTAAATTTTAAAAACCATATCAATTAAATAGCAAACTCAAAGTGGAGCTTTCAAAGCAATCCATCTCAATATCTATCTACTCTTCAATCCTTAGATTGGTCGGCAGCTTTCCATCTTGCTTTGTCGCAGGTATTTTTTGAAGTTTGCGTAATTCTCCGCACCTGCATTACCTGCTTCAAAAGTTCGAGACGTGGTCTCCCTCTGGCTTTATTACCCGTTATCAAACCCTCTAATATGTTTACTACAAATTGATTATTTCTATATAGATGTCCAATTCATCTGTATGTCTTTCTGATTAGTACTGTTATTATATTTCTTTGCTCTCCTACTTGTTGCAGTACTTCCCTATTCGTGAGTCTGTCCATCCATTT
>CALNHX010008600.1:0-58777 GCA_940337035.1 Agriotes lineatus
ATATATATATACAGATGTGTATGTATTTCCTTGCGTTTACCATACCTTAATCGAACTCTCCGTATGTTATTGTAGTAAGCAGTACAAATAATAAATGCGAGTATGGAAAACAGTTTTTTTGTTTCCTCTCTATACGTATGTTATTGTAGTAAGCAGTACAAATAATAAATGCGAGTATGGAAAACATTTTTTTTATTTCCTCTCTATACGTATGTTATTGTAGTAAGCAGTACAAATAATAAATGCGAGAATGAAAAACAGTTTTTTATTTACAACATATAAGTACAATAACAGTCAATTACACAAGATTGGTTGTGGTTATCCAGGAATTATGACGGTTATCGAATCCCAACCACTTTACGTAAAGCTGGTTTTTTTTTTAATTTCCCTACCGACTACCGTTGCCCCCCGGAACCGCTTACGCATTACTTCAGGGGGCGCGGGCGTCACTTAAACCTAGCCTTAATTAATTGAAAATCTAGACCGCCCGTGCCGGGAGTTGAACTCTCAACGCTCCGGCTCGAGCGTTCCATGATTTTCAATGTGACCTCGGCTGCAACGGCCATCGCCGCTCGCCTACCGAGGTCCCCTACGTAAAGCTGGTTACCTTTCTTCTTCAACACCTTTTCTACCAGGTAGATGTCCGAGTGTTTGGTTTTCTGTAGTTCGTGTTCGTAAAATCCACCTTTGATTTCCTGCCCTTCCTGATCCATGAGTCTGTAGGTGGTAGGGTTTGTAAGTCGCACTGTGGTTATTTAGAATATTTCGTTACTCCAGCTGGCTGTATACCCCTTGCTAAATATCGAACGATATTTGCTAATGCGTACATAGTCTCCTTTATGAAACTTTTGAGGTTTCGGATCTACAGTTTTTGTGTGGCTGTACATGTACACGATGTGTAACAGACGTTTGGCATTTGTAAGATTAACTTCAGCCGGCTTCATACCTGTTGTGCTATGCCTGGTTGTGTTATATTTCGTTAAGAGTTTGGGTAGAATATCTAACCATTTGAAGGACCCTTGCAAACTGAACTGTTTCCACATCATGTTCTTCAGGGTGCGGTTACATCTTTCCACGATGCTGCTTTTCATAGTTGAATACGTGCTGTAGTGATTTATCTTGTACCGTCACATCAATGCTTGAAAATCGGTGTTATAAAATTCTTTTCCCAAATCGGTTTGTACGTTTTTAGGAGACACCTTCATACTGGCAAGAACTTTTCCCATAGCAGTTGTTACGTCTTTTCCCGTTTTCCGTTTGACCGGAAGAGCCCACAAGTATTTAGAAAAAGCGTTAATAACAACTAAAATGTATCGATAACCTTTATTGCTTCGTGCATATGGTTGCATCTCCACCAAATCTGCTTGTAGTAAATCATGCAATCCTTTGAGAATCACCCGTCGTCTCTTGAAATTTTTTCGCACTGGTTTGTGAAGTTCTGCGACTAGATCTTCCTTAGGACTCATTGTCGAATGTCGCTGTATCGACTGCTATGGGCAGCTGTACGTATAACTTGGGGGTAACGGCTTTGAATCTAAGCGTATCTCCTCGATTCAAAGTCACACCGACCATCTCATCCCGCTGAACTCCGTTGATGTATGATTCCACAGAAGGTCCGCTGACTTGAATATCAATAATCTGCCCGGTCGCTAACGGAAAGGTGTACTCATCAATTCCGAATATTTTTGAAAATCCCTCCTCATTATGCCCACGCCCCACCAGTAGAAGCGGTGTTTCTATATGTAGTGCCTTTATATTTTGAACTTTCATAAAGATATGTTTGCGATGAGGAGCAGAGCGTGCGCTATGGTAGTGGCGTCCAAATTTGTCGATGGGCATTACTCTATCGTCTAGCACCTTCTGATCGTAATTCAATAGGTACTCCACTTTTGTACTCGCCTTAGTAAATTATTTTTGCATCTCGTAGTGCTTGGGTGATGCTTACGATTTCGTTGGAATGGCCGGTGTGCCCAGCTACCTGAGAAGCTAGTAATATACGCAGACGATCCACCAATGAATTTGGATTGTTCCAAGGAACAAATTCCACTTTTTTATTGGTTACTGTTAATAATCTCCTACCGGTACGCTGCACCCTCGATGCGGCTCTGGTAGTTTGTCTAATGCCGGAGGACGTAGCCAGGGGGCGTACTATTTTTATATATTTCGTGCCGGCGTTGCCGCTTATCCCTTGGGTTGGATCGTAGTTCTTACGATTTGCGGCGAACCGGTTCACTATGTCATGGTAATTGTCAAGATCTTTGGTTGTATAAATCATCGGTTTTTTTAAGAACATTAATTCGTAAAAGCCAGGAGTGCCTTTGTATACCCTTCTATTGCCGTGGTCTGTAATAACCATGTTCTGGCCCTCAAAGGTAAGCTGCTTATTCCCAATTGAAAACTTATCAGTGTCTATGTCCCATCGAACTCCATAGTGGAGATCGTATTTGCTCTCTGTATCTCGCATCATTCCCTCGATATATTTTCTAGCTAACCCTGAGAACTGTTCCAGGTATTCTCCTAGAACTTCTGGTTCCATCATTTGTCGCACGGTTTCCCTAGCATCTGCTACCGAACTTTCAATTGCCGCCTCTTCTTCAGCTTCCACCTGTTGCTCCTCATCCGGTAGACTCTCATATAATACTTCTCTGTCAAGAAATCTAGGTGTGGATGTTACCAACGCCGAAGTGGACGGTCCGGGAATGGCAATGTCGGGGGTTGACGCTCGTACGGGGGTATTGCCATTTCTCGGACGGGGTAGAAAAGATGGTGTAGACACTCGCCGTTTGATGGTTTTCAGCATGGGTCCTACAGCACCTTCTTGCTGTATTGTTGGACCACCTTCTTGCTTGATGGATGTTAGCAATTCCGTAAGTGGTTGGGAAATTGGCTTAAATTGTTCGGCAAGAGCCGTCCGCGATTCGGCGTTATCTGCTTTTAAAGTTTCATATTTTCGCCTGACAGCCTTTCTAGCTTTAATAAGATCGCTTACTAACCGTTTGTCCATATTGCTATTACGCTCGTTGTTCATAGACTGCTAATTCTACACCAGTGGCACATGTCTATATAGTGAAATAACTGTCGAACCCTTTTCTATAACGACCGGCGTTGATTTCGCTTTCTTTGTCGAGAACCAAAAATCCATGATCGTTGATCCAACAGTACGAACACAAGTTCTTAAACTTGTCGAATGACATGTCTGTGTTTACATGATCATCGTAGATGTGTTTAAGATTGATGTAGTCTTGTCGGAATATGATTATGATATTTGCATTATCTCGTACGAGTTGTTTTGGGATTGATGAGTAAGTCTGACAAAGGTAAAAACAATCTATATTTCGATGACGCCCGAAACTAAAATAATCTCTAATTATGCTTTGAGTATCGCACGCTACGTCGTCAAATACCATAACAGAATTTTCTTTCGCTTCATGCGGCTTAATAACTTTACAACCGTCGCAGTATTCGAAGAGTCCAATTTGTTTCAAAGGTTGCAATAGTGTCCTCAGGTAATTATATTTAGGTTGATCTAGAGTTTTGGAATATAAATAAACGTTTTCGAAGCGCAATCCATTGGGATGCTCTAATAAACTGATCATCACATTCGTTTTCCCACTGCCGGATCGACCCACGATCCACTACCCAGTAAAGCACTGTGCCGTCTGTACCCTTCTGACATGGAATTTACTGTATGATTTACTACAGGCAACGAACATTTTTGTTTAACAATTTTGACGTTTTCCATCGTTTTCGGACGGGGAGAAACTGACTTCCCACCGTGCTGCAGAGAGTATATACGGATGGGGCCACAATTATATATAACAGCAATGAGATAACATGAATAACAAAATAAAATACTAGAGTAAGAAAAAGATGGCCATACGAAAAAGTTATTTTAGTAGGCATGTTTAGTTGACAAATGTCATAATTAAATTAAGCTCAAGCCTTCTCGAATATTTGCTACTATGTTTATCTCTTTCTTACTCAAGCAATACGAGTTATTTTCTTGTTCATGTTATCTCATTGCTGTTATATATAATTGTGGCCCCATCGGTATATCTACTCCTTTGCACTTCACACCGTCAGTCGCTCTTCGACGAGCGTTTGTTTAAGATGAGTTGTGCTAGGCGTAAAACTCGTAGTAGTCGTCGAACCGTCACACGAAAAGGTCGCGGTTTGTTGAATACCCTTATTGATAATTTGCCCTTCGAATTACATATACCAGGTTACAAATTTTGCGGACCGGGTACCTGCCTAAACAAGCGGCTTTCTCGAGGCGATCGAGGAAGGAATCCTCTGGACGAGGCCTGCAAACAACACGACATCGCATACTCACAATCTAGCGATCTTTCGAAACGTCACGCTGCGGATAAGGTTCTGGCACAAAAAGCCTGGGAATGTGTTAAAGAAAAAGACTCTACTCTTGGGGAAGAGCTGCAGCCCTTGCGGTTACGAGGATTATAAAAGGGAAAACCAAACTCGGCATGGGAGTTTCCCGGAAACGGAAGCGTACAGAATCCATTGTTGGTATGGGAGTCCCCCGGAAACGAAGGCGTACACTACCTATTGCCGGTGTTATGCAGGCGAAACTTGGTAGGGGAGTATCTCGGAAGCGAACTAGGTCTAAACGTATTGGGAGGAGTGTCTCTGTCCGGTATGAAGGCGCTCTTCGTTCTAAATCGCGAAGGAAACGGCGGCTTCGGTCTAGAGTAGTACCTGTTCCCAAGAGAGGAGGTATATTACCGCTTGTTCCCATACTTGCTGCATTAGGAGCATTAGGGTCCCTCGGAGGTGGTGCTGCAGCAGTCGCTAAAGCGGTAGGAGACTCAAAGGCTAAAAAGGATCTCCAGGAAAAGGAGCGACATAACAAAGCTATGGAATCCATTGCTCGTGGAAAAGGGTTATATCTGCGACCGTATCAGTCAAAAAACTACCGTTGAAGCTACCGCGCCGCGCGTTGACAAACATCGATATTGCACAGTACGTTAGACGCTTAGAAATTCCAAATTTTAGGGGAATATTTATGCGGGATACCCTACCCGACAACATTCGTAAACGAGAATGTGGTGTTACTAACTTAGACGATGATGTTGGACCTGGCACGCATTGGACAGCTTACGTTAAAGCTGACCGATTTGTTCTGTATTTCGATAGCATAGGTCGGTTACAACCTCCTCCCGAATTAGTGAACTACTTTCGCAGCGACGGCAGCAACAACACAATTATGTACAACTCTAATAGATATCAAGAACTCACGTCATACACATGCGGACATTTGTGTCTCAAATTCTTATATAACTATGCGAAACCGCTTTTGTCGTCAGTCTAAGTGTCGCGCTCCATCATGTCCAGTATATTCACTCTTACGGGCGATTCATCTGTTCTTACTGCGAATTTTGACCTTCCCATTTTTTTAGACGACGGTAGCGAATACGTCTTGGGATTGTTAAGTTTCGAAACCTACTATACTATTCCCAACGTTAGACCTCCCAACAATGAATTTCACCTTGTTGGAGAACCTCCTATTATTATACCGGAGGGAGCATATGAAATTACGGACATTGCCGAGTTTTTACATAACCAACTCGATTCTGATGTACGTGCTAAACAGGTACTCCTACGTGGAAACAACAGCACTTTAAAAACAGAAATAAAATCCACATCTGCAATCGACTTTCAAAGTGACAATACTATCAGGAACATGTTAGGCTTTGAGAAAAAAGTTTATGCTGCTGATAGGTGGCACACAGCTGAACATGTTACGAAAATTTTGAACATCAACTCCATTCTTATTCATTGCAACATTTCTGTTGGTTCATATAAAAATGGTAAGCCGGGCCATATCATTCACCAATTCTTCCCCATAGTACCGCCCGGGTACAAAATAGTGGAAACCCCTAACCCAGTCATCTATCTACCGATCAGCACGAAACAGATCACTAACTTAACTATTAAAATACTAGACCAATCGGATAATCTCGTCAGTTTTAGTAAGGAGACCGTCACGGTAACATTATATTTAAAGAAACTGTAGTGGGTTTTCGATTCACCGCTTGTCCGTACCGCCCCTGCTTCACTTCCTATAAGAATCGTCGCCCACACACTCGTAAGATCAGTACGGCTTCGTCCACCACGCAGCTAACTAAGGTAAACAGAAACTTCTTGCGATCCTTAGGCTTTATAATAGTGCAATGAGTATTTTAAATATTGGAGAGCGAGTCCTCGTCGACACTTCCATCATCAGCAATCAATTGCACACACATCAACCGTATACAAACCGTTTTGACTATAACGATGAAATTCGAATTCCAATTCCCGAAGATATGTCAACTCTTCCCGGCCTGAGCTATCTGTACCTAGAGGGAAAGTTGCGGAAGGAAAACGGTGAAGTTACGACGGCTAAATTCCTTAACAATGGTTTGGCTCACTTATTGTTTTTGTATTTGTAAAACATTTGTTTTCTATGAAATGAAATATATTCTATTCTATTCTATTCTATTTAGCGAAATCCGATACGAAATAAATGGCGTCGTTGTCGACTCTGTTACCAAACCTGGTATTACGTCTACTCTTAAGGGATATGTGTCCTACAGTTCGTCTGACGTTAAAAAGCTTCAAAATGCAGGTTGGTTTACCGCTGGCGATCCCCCCATTACCGATCAAGAAAGCAACTTCAGTGCCTGCATACCGTTGAGAATGCTGTTAGGATTAGCCGAAGATTATGGAAAAGTAATACTTAACATCCGACAAGAACTTGTATTAATTCGCAGCAATACCGATGCCAACGCCGTATTCAGTGCTACCGCAGGAGAAACGGCTAGAGTTACGATTGACAAACTATACTGGAAGGTTCCTCATATCACTCCCGGTCTTGCCCAAGAATTAGCCCTAACCAAATACATCGATAAAAATATTGACACACAAGTAGCATTTCGCAGCTGGCAGCTTCATATCATACCTGGTGTTCATGCTGTGACTCAACATTCTCACGCTATCGCTACAAGCACAAAATTACAAACCCCCAGATACGTCATCGTAGGGTTTCAATCAGGTCGTTCGGGGCTAATCAGTAAGGACAATGCTAATTTCGATAAAGTTGGTCTTACCAATTTCCGAGTTTTTCTGAACACCGAACGATTTCCATACGACAATTTACATAACAATTATGCACTCAATCATTACGCAACATTATACGACATGTATTCCAAGTTTCAATCATCTTATTATAACAAAGTCGATGAGCCCTTCTTCTCCCGCCATGACTTTGCCGACAAAGCGCCTATTGTTGTGATCGATTGTTCTCAACAAAAAGACTACCTTCATGCAAACGCCGTCGTTTTTCGAGTTGAATTTGAAACTTCCGCTAACGTGGCAGCCAACACAACCGCGTATTGCCTCGTTCTTCACGATCAGGTTTTTACTTACAACGCGTTGACAAAAGCATTTAAACAACTGTAATTTCTCAAAACTACTTCAGTTGCATCTTGGCTGTTAACGTAACTGCACCGTGCTCTCTGTCTAATACGATGAAGCTCATTCTCGACATTCAAGGCTTCAAGAGGTCCGATAAGCACTTTACCCCGAAAGAATTGGCAGCATATGACGGTGCGTCAGTATCTCACTATATCTTCAAGTCACCATTTCCATTCACGTCCTTGCCATCTCATTTGCAACAACAAGCCCGTTGGTTAATGACTCATCATCACTGCATCGACTGGGACGATGGATTTACTCAAGCATATTTGTTTCCTGCAATCCTGCGCCGTCTTTTGCGAGGTGCCACCGAAATATATGTGAAAGGCCGAGAAAAAGCAACTTTTCTACACCGCTTTACTACCACCCCAATCATCGAAGTGGAAGAACAACCGGCCCTCACCCCATCACAACCCGCTTGTTTATATCATTCCAAACCGATTTGTTATTGCGCTTTATCTAACGTGTATCATATTTATAATCACTACATAATGGAATAAAACAACTTTTTTAATTTTTATTGTGTTTTTATTTGCATACAACATATACTGCGATGGTATTAGCCCTCAAATCGGCTCTGATTGCAGTACAAGCAAATGACAAATTAAATCATTAAAGCACAGAGTTGTAATAATGCAAGCATCTGAGAAAATTCACATAAATTGCCAAATCATATTAACACTGGTATAATTCGCCAATGAAATTGATTGTAATTGAATAGGCACAGAAATAGGGAAGTTCAAATTCCGTGTATTGGGTTTAGCAATGTAATTTTAATCGTAATATAATAGATTTGCACAAACTAAAAGTCGAATCTAAAATTAATTAAGAACTGGCACAAAAAGTTCAAGTTAGACACAGCTTAAAAATGGAAGCGTAGAGAGTAAAGTCATTAGAGAATGGATAGCAAATGAACATTTTTAATAAAAGGTGAGAACAAGAATGACTAGAAGAATAAGGCAAAGAACATAGAAAAGCCAGGCAAGTCATTTATGACATGAAAATACAAGACTTGGGGATTTGAAGAGATTGAAATAGCAAGAAATTAGATGGAATTCAAATAAGCAAGAAATTAGACAATGTTGGTAGATTAAAAACCTTAGTCAGTGTAGTGATAAACAATGGGCATTTAAGTGTTATAAAAATCAAGTGAGTGGCACATTAAAAAACATTGAGAAATGAACAATTTCAAAAGACAATAATTTTAGTACATAAGAGTTTGTAAATAACTGATAAAATTTGTTAAATTAGATTATAAGTTATGTTTTTGTACCTGGTTGATTTCCTACAATTCAAATCTGTAGACAGTGTTTTGTCAATAACAGAGATAGCTATTGTTTCTGAATAAATTGTTAGAAGTTGCCTGTTTTTGCTCTGACTTTAATTAAAGATTTTTCATAGAAAGCATAAATTGACATAAAAATAAATAGCACCATCGTAACCAGCGAATTCAAGTGTATCAGCACAATTGGAGGCAAGAGATTCCAGGTATTTGAGTTTTTGGCGTTCCGAGGCAGGTTCGGCAGTTGGCGAATTCCTGCGACATCAGTGAGCAGCATCGTGGGGAGGCATAGAGTGGCAGGATTTTTCCGGCAGCTCCACACATCAGGCCAGAACACAGCCCAGCATCACGAGCCGCCCGGGGAGCAAGATTTTAGCCAGAATCAGCATAAAAAGAGGTCCCGAATCTACGAAAGTGAGGTTAGTGGATTTTAAAATTTCGACTCGCGCAATCGGCGTGAAAATTTGGGCATACCGTGATTGCGACCTGGAGAACACGAAAATCATAACAGTTCCCGTGGATGGCGAGGTATTTTCCCAGGATTTTCAATTAAAATCGTCAAGTGGAGCCCCATAAAACAAAATGCGAATACGGCGTCCTTTTTAAGAATGCACCAATAGCTAACGATCTGGAAAAACAAAGGAATACATAGACGCCACTTGAAGGCAATTATTCAAAATCTTACCATCAAAATTTGTTCATTTAATTGTTGATAAATCAATTTCACACGCGAGCTGAAAATAACTAGAACTTGTTGTGATAGATTTGACGTACCAACGGCGCATCACGCCTACATTTTTAGTTCACCTGTTACCTTCCAGAGGCGTACCATAAAATTTTAACTAGGATTGAGGAACCCAGACCTGAGATTTTGAGTTTTATTTTCATGTCTCTGTATGTAAATGAGCTAGCAAAGTTAGGAAATCAGATGAATGGATTAGAAAAAGGGCAAACTACCATAAGAGTAATTCTCAATTTTGGCGTACCCAACGAAATAAATTAATCAGTTAGTTTGATTTTAGCAAGTGGTAGAACTAAATTAAATATTGTGTGGTGACTCTTTTTATTTATTACATTAATTATAACCATACAAATAATTATACGTAAAGGGTCATTGCATAAATAAATGGCGCCCAACGTGGGGCAAAGAAAAATTTAAAATTAATATAACGTGTAGCCTTGTAAAGATTAGAATAAACCACGTATTGGACTATTACAAAATTAAATGGTCGCCTAATTCATGGGCTTTTTATGAATTTACTAGGAGCTCAACGCTGTTAAAGAATTAAAGTAATTAAATAAATTAACAGACAGTAGGTAGGTGGAAGTTATTAGCATTTAAAATTTTGAAAAGCTCTATTTGTGTGGGTGTTTTGTCTGTGGGTGTGAGCACTCAAATTCTATCTGTATCACGGATCAACGAAAAATCGAACACATGATGACTCGAAGACAGCAAAAGAAAAGTGAAGGGGAAGAACAGCAAGCCGAAGAGGTTACGGAGGCACAAGAGCCACCGACCGAACAACAAACACAGGGTGACCAGCCCGAAACACAACAACCCCAAACCTCGAAATCAGATACGCAGATGGGGGGAGCTATAGAAGCTATATTTCGGAAAATGGAGGATATGGAAAAAGCCCGCAGGAAGGAAGCAGAAGCTAGCAGAAAGGAAGCAGAGGAAAGGGACGAAAAATTACAAGAATCGCTCACGCAGACAACAAAAATGATACAAGAGCTCAAACAAGATGCCGAAAGAACGGTACAAGAGCTCAAACAAGATGCCGAAAGAACGGTACAGAAATTGGAACAAGAGGCAGCGGAAAGAGAGAATAGGGCAGAACAACATGCAGAGATCCTGGTCAAAGCGGTAAAAGAAAAATTGGATAAGAATAAGGAAGAATTACAAGCAAAAATAGACGGGTTAGAAAAGAAACTCGAGGACTTCAAAGAAACAATGAAGGCGGAAATACAACAAGAAGTCTTGCAGAGGGTTGATGAAAGCCTGAAAAGAAAGGACGAAGAAATTGAAGATAAAATGTTAGCATTACAGATAGCAACACAGGAAAGGCTGGTTCAACAACAGGATGAAACAGATCGGAAGCTAGATAGGTTAGAAACAAGTGCAGAAGAAAAATTCAAGAAAGCAGGCGAGGAAAGGAAGCAAAATGCAACAAAGATCACGATAATAGACAACCGACTTACAAGGGAGTTACAGGGGATTAATGATAGGTTAGAACACACGCAAGAATACCCAGTTAGTGTGGCACCTCCTAGCTTCAGCACAGAATTTATCCCGAAGTTCGAGGGGAGATACGGGGAGCTCCCGATGATTTTTCTAAGCAAGTTAGACGATGTCATTAAAACAATAACGACTGAATGCAGACGGCTACAGGTAATCAACATGGCATTGAAGGGAAATGCTGAAGTCTGGCATAGCATCATTAAGTCAAAATATGCAACGTATGATGAATTTCGGGCACTCTTCGTGGAACAATATTGGAGCAATTCCCATCAAGCCCAAGTAAGGACAGAACTAACGTCGGGCAAGTACATTGATAAAGGAGGATCTCGAGAAATGTACATAATGCACCGTTTCAATAAGGCACAGTACCTAACTCCTAAGTTGGCAGAAGAGGAAATAGTACAACACCTGTCACGACACCTTGAGGCTGAAATAACCAGAGCGGTGGCAGTCCAAAACGTCAAGACGTTGCGCGATTTGTTGGAAATTGTGCGAAATTATGACATGGCAGTTTATAACGAGAGAGGAGAAACACGGACAGCAATTCATCAAAATTCAAGTTATAAAAGAAAATTGGATAACACTTCAGAAAATAAATTTCGGCCAAATAACAATTTTAATAATAATAATCAATATAATCAACAAGACAGAAGAAACATGGGAAACTTTAATAGACCATACAATCAAAATAGGGGATATTACAATAATAATTGGGGTAACCAGAACAGGAATAATTTCAGAACGGGGGAAGATAGAAAGAACTATGACCAGCTTATTGCCGAACGTAATAAGAAGAGATGTCAAGAGATGGAGCAGGCACCAAATATCGACAGACAGTACGTCAACACATTATTTACCGAGCGAAACACAGATAGAGACAATGCAGAAAATTTGAACCGAATAGAGATAGCCGAGGTGCACGAAGAGCCTTCGGGGGGTAAAAAAAAACCCAATTTTTGTAAATATAGTTAGTAATAGTAGTTTTAAGTATGTTGCGAATTTTGCTATCACATGGGACAGAACGGGGGAATATTTACTAGAGGAGAACGAAGAATATACAACAAACTCGTGTTTACCATTTATAAAATTACAAATTTTAGACCAACAATATTATGCGTTGATTGACAGTGGTGCAATGGTTTCCTTAGTACAGGAGGAAGTGATAAATACTCATATGAATAATTTAAGAAGCAACATTATAAAAGTTAACAAGATCGACCTTTTGTCCGCAACAAGAAGGAAAATTTCAACAACGAATAGGGTATTGGCAATAAAGATATGCATAAATGGAAAAGAATTTGATGTCCGATTTTATATTGTAGCAGCTTTGAACGTACAGTTTGTAATAGGTGTAGATATCATTCAGAAAGTAGGGATAAAAATTGATGGAATGCTAAAGAGCATCCAGATTGATGATATTATAAAGCCTTGGTCTATTGAGGATCACGAGCTAAGAAATTGTTGCCCAGCTGAGATAACGGCGGGAGACGATAATATAAATTGTTGCCGAGCTAAGAAAGCCGGAGACGAAGTTATTATTATAAATAATTATGCGATAGGGGAAAAAATACTGGATGATAATCAGATAGGAAGGGATTTTATACAATATAAAGATAGGATCATGGAAATAATCGAGCAAAATGAAGAAATATTAAACCAGAAGACCGGACAAGCGAAGAAATATTGCCACAAATTGTATGTCGACGAATCACAAGGTTTTAAGTCCAAATCATATCCTATACCATTTGTACAACGCGAGAAGGTAAGACACGAAATACAACAAATGTTAGACGAGGGGGTAATAGAACGCTCTAAAACAAACTTCGTTAACCCAATGGTGGTAGTAAAAAAAAGCGACGGTAGTCTTAGATTATGTCTCGATGCACGTAAAATCAATCAGATTACGAAACCCCAGTATGAAAGTCCGCAGACAATTGACGTTTTATTGAGTCAGATTTGGGACAAGAAAGTTCTATCGAAATTGGACTTGAAAAATTCATTCTGGTTGATACCGCTACATGAGGACTCTAGAAAATACACCGGATTCTGCATAGAGGGGGAAATTTGTCAATTCAAGGTGGTCCCGTTTGGTTTGACGACATCGTGCGCAGCTTTAGTGAGAGCTATGCAACAAATATTAAATAAATTCGACAGCTTTTGCGTGCATTACATAGACGACATTTTAATATTTTCAGAAGATGTGGAACAACATTTGGAGCACTTAAAATTAGTTATAGGTACTTTAAACAAGAACGGTTTGAAATTAAATTTGGCCAAGTGCCAATTCATGAAAAATAATGTAGCATATTTAGGCTATGAAATTAGCAACAAAGGGGTCACAATAAGCGCAGAAAGGATAGAAGAAATAAAGAATTTGCCCCGTCCGAAAAATTTAAAAACGCTAAGAGGCTTACTTGGCCTGTTAAATTATTATAAGAAGTTTATAGCAAATTATTCTGACTTAACTTTGCCTTTGGTTGAATTACTGAGGAAGGAAACGAAATGGGTGTGGACTGAAGAAAGAGAGAAGGCGTTTAACAATTTAAAACAAAAATTCCATGAGGGATTGCTACTTAAATATCCAAATTTCAAAGAAAGCTTCATACTAAGGACGGACGCATCGGACATGGCAGTAGCAGCAGAACTTATACAGATCCAAAAATGAGTAGAAGTTCCGATTTGTTTTATTTCACGGATACTCAAAGGGTATGAGACGAGATACACAATTGCTGAAAAGGAGATGTTAGCCATTATCTTTGCAATCAACAAACTAAAATTCTATTTAACCGGAAACAAATTTTATATCGAAACCGACAATACAGCAATTTCTTTTATGAAGAACAAAACATTCAATAATGATAGATTATACAGGTGGGCGTTGTACTTACAACAGTATGACTTTGAGATCAGGCATAGGCCAGGAAACATGAATGTCGTAGCTGATTTCCTGAGTAGGAAGGATGCAGCGAATAGTAGGAAGCAAAAACAACTGATTATAGGGATAGAGAAGATTTATCAGCACGGAAGATTTTCAAAAGAAGAGCTGTTAACTAAACAAGATAATTTGGAACTTCAGCAGATTAGAAATTTGGTACAGGACAGTCCGAACCAAGAATATAAAGGTTTCAAAATTGTGGAAGGTTTATTGATAAAGGTATTGGGTGGTAAAGAGCTAATAGTCTTATGCAGAAACGATGTAGTCGACATTGTCAGGGAAATTCATCTAACTTTTGGACATTGTGGAGGAAGGAAGACTTGGCTAATATTTCGCGAATGTTTTTACACAAAAAACGATTTTAAATTCATCAAACATTTTACAAATTGCTGTCAAATATGCCAGTTAGCCAAAGAAAAGAACCATACAAATCAGAACATAATAAAAAGTATTAGAGTCAACGAACCTTTGGAATTAATTGCAATAGATTATTTGGGAAACTTAGTACCGGGACAATTTGGATACAGACACATATTAATAATGGTTGACGCATTCTCAAAGTACATAAAACTTTATCCAGCAAAATACAGTAACACCGAACACGTTATCAAGTCTATAGAAAAATATCAACAAGAAGTGGGAACTCCGAGGAAAGTGCTAGCCGATAATGCAAGTTATTTCAAGAACGCAAGATTAATCAACAATTTGGAACATAAGGGGATTAAAACTTACTTTTGTAGCATACGACATCCGCAATCGAATATCGCAGAGAGGTACATCAAAGAAGTGATAAAATACCTAAAAATCATGACTCATGAGCACCATAATAGATGGGTTCAGTACCTGCCAAAGGTGGAAGACTTCGTGAACAACGTACCAAATATTGTAACGGAAATAAGTCCGGTAACCCTATGCAAAAGCATTATACCTGCGAGACCATGGAGGCCAGAAGAAGATGCAACCGGAATAAACGAACTATTAGAACAAGTAAGAGAACGAGTTAAGAAAACTCAGGACCGTTACGAACAGAAAATAAATCGCAAAATTAAGAAGCGAATAAAGTTTAAAATTAGGGATCGAGTCATAATAAAAAAGCTCAAGGTAGCTGATCGCAGAGAGAAGATCTGTGCGAAATTTTTAAACGCCTATGAAGGACCTTACAGGGTACATAAAATTCTAAGCAATGAAAATACATACGAACTTATCAATGAAACAGATAATAGAGTAAGGGGTCGTTTTCATATCTCGGCGATACACCCATATTTGGAAAATATAATTTAGAATAGATTAGTTATAGGACCAATGTTGTACCACACACAATAGTTTAGTTAGAATAGGAGATAGGTTAGGCATTTTAGTAATTTAAGGTAGGATAGTAAAGCATCAAATATCAAATGAGACTGATTAATGATAACAGTTCGAAAAAAAAACAATGAATAATTTTGTGTGAATTAAAATAACAACGCATTACAATCTACTAATGATATTAAAAAGAAAACATGCGTAGTGATTTTAATTAACAAAAATTAGGGGGAATTTCATGCTATGGTATTTAGCCCTCAAATCGGCTCTGATTGCAGTACAAGCAAATAGCAAATTAAATCATTAAAGCACAGAGTTGTAATAATGCAAGCATCTGAGAAAATTCACATAAATTGCCAAATCATAATAACACTGGTATAATTCGCCAATGACATTGATTATATTTGAATAGGCACAGAAATATGGAAGCTCAAATTCCGTGTATTGGGTTTAGCAATGTAATTTTAATCGTAATATAATAGATTTGCACAAACTAAAAACCGAATCTAAATTAATTAAGAACTGGCACATTAGCTCAGTTGGCTAAGGCCCCAGGCTTTCATTGTAGTGGTAAGCGGTTCAAATCCGCGTAGGATCCCACAGGGACCAATGGCGAATCAGTAGATAAGCTGACGTCATTATAAACAAACGAGATAGCGATTGTTTCTGAATAAATTGTTAGAAGTTGCCTGTTTTTGCTCTGACTTTAATTAAAGATTTTTCATAGAAAGCATAAATTTACATAAAAATAAATAGCACCATAGTGATCAGCACGTGTTAGTGTATCAGAACCATTGGAGGCAAAAGATTCCACGCACTTGAGTTTTTTGCGTTCCGAGGCATCATCGGCAGAGAACGGCTACGACGCCAGCTTCCGCAGAATCAGTTTGCAGCATCGTGGGAAGACATAGGGTGGCAAGTTTATTCCAGCAGCACCACACAGCAAGCCCCAAGCCCACAACAATCCGAGAAGCCCGCCAGGAGTACAGATTTCACCCAGATCTTCACAAGGGGGCCTGAGATGCTACGAATGTGAGGTTAGTGGATTGTAAAATTTTGACTCGCGCGATCGGCGTGAAAATTTGGGCATACCTTAATTACGACCTGGAGAACACGAAAATCGTAACAGTTCCCGTGGATGGCGAGGTGTTTTCCCAGGATTTGCAATTAAAATCGTCAGTTGGAGGCACCAAGAAACAAAATGCAAATACGGCGTCCTTTTTAAGAATGCACCAATAGCACACGATCTGGAAAACAAAGGAATACATAGACGCCACTTGAAGGCAATTATTCAAAATCTTACCATCAAAATTTGTTCATTTAATTGTTGATAAATCAATTTCACACGCGAGCTGAAAATAACTCGAACTTGGTTTGATAGAATTGACATTTCAGTTTAACAACGGCACATTACGCCTACATTTCAGGTCAATCTGCCTACTTTTCAGAGGCGTACCGTAAAATTTTTAACTAGGAAAGTCAGGAACCCAACACCTGAGATTTTGAGTTTTAATTTCATGTCTCTGTTTAAAATTGAGCTAGCGAAGTCATTAAATCAGATGAATGGATTAGATAAAGGGCAAACTACCACAAGAGTAATTCTCAATTTTGGCGTACCCAACGAAATAAATTAAGCAGTCAGTTTGATCTTAATAAATAGTAGAACTAAATTAAATATTGTGTGGTGACTCTTTTTATTTATTACATTAATTATAAACATACAAATATTATACGTAAAGGATCATTGCAATATATAGGGTACGTCAAAATTGTGAGGGCGCCACCAAGCCTGTCTTAACTCGAATAACCGGGCCTGGGCGGTTAAACGGGAGCGAAGTATTCGAGATACTCCGTCGATAAGAATTCTCATGAGCTGCAAGCTCAAATAACAATTTCGTACTAGAATGGTAATATTGGGACTCTTTGGCCGAGACTGCGCAATCACTGGACCTACCTGCACGCTCTGATTTCTCACGTCTCGCCGTACATCAATCTTTACATTGTAAAAGGTGCTATCTGAAACAAAGCATGCACAGGTCGAATAGGAATAATACGTCCCTTAACTAAATATGCGTCTATTGATCGCCAATTACATCTGGGCAACAAATCGTGCCGCCAAGCTTATGGTACTACTTACGTTAAGCATCAGCTGATGGACGCGCTATGCTAATGAACATATTAGAGTACAGTTAAGAAATACGCGCTCCGGCAAAAGGGCGCGTTAGTGCGCGATAACAGTCGCCGACCTGCGGTTAACACCTAAGAAGCAAAGCACAAAGCCCTCGCAAACATAAACAAAGAAAAACTCGAGCAGCTTAGGGCGCGCCAGGCCCAGCACGGCGAGGCGTTAATTCTATTTAGGTATTAATCGGTACAATATAGCGAAGCTCGCACACTTAACGTTACTGAGTTAAAAATTAGCACCAACGTAACACCAAATCGTGATCGCAGAGTTCTTTAGTTATTTAGGCGATTAAACGCGAAACTCGCGCACATGAACTTACTGGCAGGCTGCCAAAGTAGCGTCTTGCAGCATGGTGGCCTCAAACCGGCATTAAAAAAAAGCCGCGACCAGCAAGCAAGGGCATGCATCCGCCCACATAAAGTTGAGCACAAAGCACCAGCGCTCGCACAAGTGACAGTTACTATGTTTAAATGGTTACAATTACAAATACCTTAGTCCGCAGACGGTCCATGAGAGTGGCGTGCAGTCATTTGGTAGAAGACGGCAGTCTGTGGCAGCTCAATCGCCAAAACACGGCATTAGGAGTAAACGGGCTGGAATCCGCCGAGATGGCGACGTTAGGACGCTCTCCTAAGAGCACGCTACAGCGACAAAAAAAGGCCTACTTTGTCCTGCCTAGAAAGATCCTCGAAACAGCGAGTTGTAAGGGGAAAGCCCCCTTTCTCACCAACGCAGAACTGGCCCCAAGAAGCCCTTCACACACCTACGCCTCGACGTAAAGACGTGCCACTCACACAACCACACGCGACCTCCTTCGATCAACGGCCAGGGCGGAAGTCTCCTAATGCGAAACTGTTTCTATACCTTAATCGTTGCGATAACGCGGGGACACCTTGCCGTAATGGCACATATTGAAGGGACGGCGTCGGCGCCTCGCAACAAGGCGAGGCGCCGCCAAACTTAAAATCAACACACTTGCGACTGTCTCGATTGACGACCCGTAACGGAATGAATCCCCCGCAAGGAGCGTTACGACGCTTAAAGTGGCGTGAGCCAAACGGCGTTGCCACGTGACTCTCGACAGCCAATGGCGATGCGCTCCACAAAACAAATTAATTCCGGTATCAAAAACAGCCAATGGCGAAGCGCCTCAACGGAATGATTTCTAGAAGTTTCGGAATTCTTGCGAGCGATAACACCCGGCTGCCAAAGTAGCAGCAAAGGGGTGCTCCAACTGACGAGAAATACTGCGTTTGGGGTCAAATATGTGCAAAATCATTATTGTAGAATTAGGCGATGGAGCCAAATAAGTAACTAAAAGGGTTTAGCATACGGGCACGCTGCCCTAAAGCCTAGGTGGCTACTTAAAATACCAAAATGACCTGAATCAAATGTGCGGAAGATGAGATTGTACTTGTGCGCAAAGATTGAAAATGGTTTTAAAATAGCGACAAGTTGCCCTAAAGGCGTGCAATGCAATTAAGCATCTACAACAGCAAAATGACTTAACACTCCCCTTACTTGAAAGAGAGTTCCCCGAAGTCTCTTATAAAACAACGAGGCATTTTGCGACAACGTAACGAGAACTTCAACGAAAACGCAACAACGAAAAACACAAAAAAAACAACATTCGATACGATAGAGTGCACCCCCAAAGGGATTACGCACACTGGCCACCAGATAGGGTGCAAAGGTGGGAAGAGAGAAGAGGAAAAAGAAAGACTGGATACGCCAGTAGAAAATACGTAAATTTGTGTCAAAATCGGGTAGAAAAAAAACAAGTCTTACACCTGTGGACACTTCCGACCAACCGTTCCAAAAGAACACAGGGAAGGGGGGGGGGTATAGAAAAGGAAGTCCAAAATCCCACACGAGGGTTACCTGAAGAGGGCACGCTGCGCGTCACGAGATCGGCGCATTGTGTGGATCCCACAACTGGTATGAGTACCCAAGAGAAGAGGATGAACCACCAACAAGGGAAAAATGGTTGTGACAGAAACTGTCAAAATAGTCATGATCAGTAATAGGAAAAACTCAGTCCACCGAAATCCCCAATCGATGCCGATGCCGGAGCCAAGTCGACTATTAAACCGCAAAGCGCGAGCTCGAAAATGACTCCAACACCGAACACCAAAAGAAAATTATGAAGAACCAAGTCTCCAAGGGTGTAGGCGTTCGATGACGCATGCCCAATAAATCCTTTTCAGATCTCCATGCGGCCCGAAGGGACTACCTTACTACGACAGGGTCCGCACGAAACAAAATGACCAGAAACACGCTCTCTTTATGTAATCCCACATAGGTGGTTGAAAATGGCGACGGCCAACGGTACGGTAAAAGAGCGCTAGGCCACGAAAACAACAGGGCATCACTACAAAAAAAAAGTCAAAAACCTTTAAATACTCAAAATCTTTCCACTCAAGAAACCTCATGCGGACAGCCGTGCACTGCCGCCACACAAAGCTCAGAAGCTTCAACGAAACTGTTCACAAAGAACACGATACGTGACAACATGACGTCATCAGACAAAAAGGGTACGATAAATGACAACAAAACGTCAACAAGTACGAAGCATTCCGACCAGCGGTAAAGACTCGTTAAATGCTAACGGTATGTGTACAAAACACTGCGATAACTGTTAGGGGTGTCCATGAAGAAGTCGGTAAACAAAGTTGGGCGGTACATGATAATAATGAAAATGAAATAAAAGTCCAACGAAAATAACTACGTCAAACCAACTAAGAAGGTAGCCTGAGGGACGTAATAACCGCACGAGCGAATCTCCCCAAGCACACCAACAACACACCAAAACTTATCAACAAACCAAGACACGGTAATGAAGGTGAAAATGAATTCCAACCTGTTTACCAAAAATCAACGCGGCACCACACCAAACGATAAGAAAAAAAATTGTCAAAATCGGTAATCATCAACGTCAAAATCGATAAACCTCGCTAACGTGAACGTCAAAATCGATAAACGTCAGTTCGGTACAACAAAAGTGTGAACTTAGCCCAAGGCTAAACAATGTAAGCGACAGGGAATCGAAACTCCCAACTAAGCCTTCGAAAAGACTTAAAAAAACAAGGTCGGTACCTTCACTCAACAACATCTGGTACTAAATCCGACTAATACGGAATAAAATCTGCACTAAATGCAACAAGAGATCTCGGTAGTATGAACTGGCTAAGAAAACAAGAAACGACGGTAAAAATGACGAAAAAGATACTCAAAATATGAAAAGACATGGAAAAATACAAGAAGAAAACTCAAAAAGGCGATAAACGACAACAAAACACAAAACTACAAATAGAAAATAAGAAAAGACAAGAAAAAACATATAGAAAACAAGAAAAGAAACGTAAAGACAAATGACAACTAAGAAAAAACATATACACGGTCAAGAAAACTAAGGAAAATAAACTAAGAACAGGAAAAGACAAGAAAAGACATATAGAAAACAAAAGAAAACAGAAAAATACAAATAGAAAACAAGAAAAGAAGTTCGGTAAAATATTATACTAAGAAAAAAAAACGGGTTACCAGTCCATATCACTTCGAAATGACGAAAAAAACATTTGTGACAACAATATAAATGATAACAGACAACAATGAACATCAACGTCCTACGTTGTCGCGCCAAAATTAAGACACACAACGAAGGGGCTTAACGAGAAAACCAAAATCAGAAAAAAACAAAGCCACACGTTGGGATAGCTAAAATTAGGCAGACAACGGGTGGCTTAATAAGAAAAACAAACATACAAGGCCCCAGATGTTGGGCGCCAAAATTAAGACGCACAACGGATGGACTTAACGAGACTGCTACAGTCCAACAACAACAACAAACAACAAGCCCCACGCGATTGGGCCGCCAAAATTAGGCGTCTTGACGAGAACAAAGGAGCCACAAAGCCCCACACGTTGGGCTGCCAAAATTAGCCTGTTACGGTATTAAAACAACTTTACGACACCCACCCAAGGTGAGCATCGCACCACGGAATCAGTCCTGGAAAACTGGCACACTTGCCCTGAGATTTGCTAGAAACAGGCTAAAGGGCCACGGCTGGAACGCTCAGGGAGTCGGGCGTGAGTCACACGATACGTTCTGGGCAAGCGTGTTGAGGCATATATATAGGGTACGTCAAAATTGTGAGGGCGCCACCAAGCCTGTCTTAACTCGAATAACCGGGCCTGGGCGGTTAAACGGGAGCGAAGTATTCGAGATACTCCGTCGATAAGCATTCTCATGAGCTGCAAGCTCAAATAACAATTTCGTACTAGAATGGTAATATTGGGACTCTTTGGCCGAGACTGCGCAATCACTGGACCTACCTGCACGCTCTGATCTCTCACGTCTCGCCGTACATCAATCTTTACATTGTAAAAGGCGCTATCTGAAACAAAGCATGCACAGGTCGAATAGGAATAATACGTCCCTTAACTAAATATGCGTCTATTGATCGCCAATTACATCTGGGCAACAAATCGTGCCGCCAAGATTATGGTACTACTTACGTTAAGCATCAGCTGATGGACGCGCTATGCTAATAAACATATTAGAGTACAGTTAAGAAATACGCGCTCCGGCAAAAGGGCGCGTTAGTGCGCGATAACAGTCGCCGACCTGCGGTTAACACCTAAGAAGCAAAGCACAAAGCCCTCGCAAACATAAACAAAGAAAAACTCGAGCAGCTTAGGGCGCGCCAGGCCCAGCACGGCGAGGCGTTAATTCTATTTAGGTATTAATCGGTACAATATAGCGAAGCTCGCACACCTAACGTTACTGAGTTAAAAATTAGCACCAACGTAACACCAAATCGTGATCGCAGAGTTCTTTAGTTATTTAGGCGATGAAACGCGAAACTCGCGCACATGAACTTACTGGCAGGCTGCCAAAGTAGCGTCTTGCAGCATGGTGGCCTCAAACCGGCATTAAAAAAAAAGCCGCGACCAGCAAGCAAGGGTATGCATCCGCCCACATAAAGTTGAGCACAAAGCACCAGCGCTCGCACAAGTGACAGTTACTATGTTTAAATGGTTACAATTACAAATACCTTAGTCCGCAGACGGTCCATGAGAGTGGCGTGCAGTCATTTGGTAGAAGACGGCAGTCTGTGGCAGCTCAATCGCCAAAACACGGCATTAGGAGTAAACGGGCTGGAATCCGCCGAGATGGCGACGTTAGGACGCTCTCCTAAGAGCACGCTACAGCGACAAAAAAGGCCTACTTCGTCCTGCCTAGAAAGATCCTCGAAACAGCGAGTTGTAAGGGGAAAGCCCCCTTTCTCACCAACGCAGAACTGGCCCCAAGAAGCCCTTCACACACCTACGCCTCGACGTAAAGACGTGCCACTCACACAACCACACGCGACCTCCTTCGATCAACGGCCAGAGCGGAAGTCTCCTAATGCGAAACTGTTTCTATACCTTAATCGCTGCGATAACGCGGGGACACCTTGCCGTAATGGCACATATTGAAGAGACGGCGTCGGCGCCTCGCAACAAGGCGAGGCGCCGCCAAACTTAAAATCAACACACTTGCGACTGTCTCGATTGACGACCCGTAACGGAATGAATCCCCCGCAAGGAGCGTTACGACGCTTAAAGTGGCGTGAGCCAAACGGCGTTGCCACGTGACTCTCGACAGCCAATGGCGATGCGCTCCACAAAACAAATTAATTCCGGTATCAAAAACAGCCAATGGCGAAGCGCCTCAACGGAATGATTTCTAGAAGTTTCGGAATTCTTGCGAGCGATAACACCCGGCTGCCAAAGTAGCAGCAAAGGGGTGCTCCAACTGACGAGAAATACTGCGTTTGGGGTCAAATATGTGCAAAATCATTATTGTAGAATTAGGCGATGGAGCCAAATAAGTAACTAAAAGGGTTTAGCATACGGGCACGCTGCCCTAAAGCCTAGGTGGCTACTTAAAATACCAAAATGACCTGAATCAAATGTGCGGAAGATGAGATTGTACTTGTGCGCAAAGATTGAAAATGGTTTTAAAATAGCGACAAGTTGCCCTAAAGGCGTGCAATGCAATTAAGCATCTACAACAGCAAAATGACTTAACACTCCCCTTACTTGAAAGAGAGTTCCCCGAAGTCTCTTATAAAACAACGAGGCATTTTGCGACAACGTAACGAGAACTTCAACGAAAACGCAACAACGAAAAACACAAAAAAAACAACATTCGATACGATAGAGTGCACCCCCAAAGGGATTACGCACACTGGCCACCAGATAGGGTGCAAAGGTGGGAAGAGAGAAGAGGAAAAAGAAAGACTGGATACGCCAGTAGAAAATACGTAAATTTGTGTCAAAATCGGGTAGAAAAAAAACAAGTCTTACACCTGTGGACACTTCCGACCAACCGTTCCAAAAGAACACAGGGAAGGGGGGGGGTATAGAAATGGAAGTCCAAAATCCCACACGAGGGTTACCTGAAGAGGGCACGCTGCGCGTCACGAGATCGGCGCATTGTGTGGATCCCACAACTGGTATGAGTACCCAAGAGAAGAGGATGAACCACCAACAAGGGAAAAATGGTTGTGACAGAAACTGTCAAAATAGTCATGATCAGTAATAGGAAAAACTCAGTCCACCGAAATCCCCAATCGATGCCGATGCCGGAGCCAAGTCGACTATTAAACCGCAAAGCGCGAGCTCGAAAATGACTCCAACACCGAACACCAAAAGAAAATTATGAAGAACCAAGTCTCCAAGGGTGTAGGCGTTCGATGACGCATGCCCAATAAATCCTTTTCAGATCTCCATGCGGCCCGAAGGGACTACCTTACTACGACAGGGTCCGCACGAAACAAAATGACCAGAAACACGCTCTCTTTATGTAATCCCACATAGGTGGTTGAAAATGGCGACGGCCAACGGTACGGTAAAAGAGCGCTAGGCCACGAAAACAACAGGGCATCACTACAAAAAAAAAGTCAAAAACCTTTAAATACTCAAAATCTTTCCACTCAAGAAACCTCATGCGGACAGCCGTGCACTGCCGCCACACAAAGCTCAGAAGCTTCAACGAAACTGTTCACAAAGAACACGATACGTGACAACATGACGTCATCAGACAAAAAAGGTACGATAAATGACAACAAAACGTCAACAAGTACGAAGCATTCCGACCAGCGGTAAAGACTCGTTAAATGCTAACGGTATGTGTACAAAACACTGCGATAACTGTTAGGGGTGTCCATGAAGAAGTCGGTAAACAAAGTTGGGCGGTACATGATAATAATGAAAATAAAATAAAAGTCCAAGGAAAATAACTACGTCAAACCAACTAAGAAGGTAGCCTGAGGGACGTAATAACCGCACGAGCGAATCTCCCCAAGCACACCAACAACACACCAAAATTTATCAACAAACCAAGACACGGTAATGAAGGTGAAAATGAATTCCAACCTGTTTACCAAAAATCAACGCGGCACCACACCAAACGATAAGAAAAAAAATTGTCAAAATCGGTAATCATCAACGTCAAAATTGATAAACCTCGCTAACGTGAACATCAAAATCGATAAACGTCAGTTCGGTACAACAAAAGTGTCAACTTAGCCCAAGGCTAAACAATGTAAGCGACAGGGAATCGAAACTCCCAACTAAGCCTTCGAAAAGACTTAAAAAAACAAGGTCGGTACCTTCACTCAACAACATCTGGTACTAAATCCGACTAATACGGGATAAAATCTGCACTAAATGCAACAAGAGATCTCGGTAGTATGAACTGGCTAAGAAAACAAGAAACGACGGTAAAAATGACGAAAAAGGTACTCAAAATATGAAAAGACATGGAAAAATACAAGAAGAAAACTCAAAAAGGCGATAAACGACAACAAAACACAAAACTACAAATAGAAAATAAGAAAAGACAAGAAAAAACATATAGAAAACAAGAAAAGAAACGTAAAGACAAATGACAACTAAGAAAAAACATATACACGGTCAAGAAAACTAAGGAAAATAAACTAAGAAGAGGAAACGACAAGAAAAGACATATAGAATACAGAAGAAAACAGGAAAAGACAAATAGAAAACAAGAAAAGAAGCTCGGTAAAATATTCTACTAAGAAAAAAAAACGGGTTACCAGTCCATACCACTTCGAAATGACGAAAAAAACATTTGTGACAACAATATAAATGATAACAGACAACAATGAACATCAACGTCCTACGTTGTCGCGCCAAAATTAAGACACACAACGAAGGGGCTTAACGAGAAAACCAAAATCAGAAAAAAACAAGGCCACACGTTGGGATAGCCAAAATTAGGCAGACAACGGGTGGCTTAATAAGAAAAACAAACATACAAGGCCCCAGATGTTGGGCGCCAAAATTAAGACGCACAACGGATGGGCTTAACGAGACTACTACAGTCCAACAACAACAACAAACAACAAGCCCCACGCGATTGGGCCGCCAAAATTAGGCGTCTTGACGAGAACAAAGGAGCCACAAAGCCCCACACGTTGGGCTGCCAAAATTAGCCTGTTACGGTATTAAAACAACTTTACGACACCCACCCAAGGTGAGCATCGCACCACGGAATCAGTCCTGGAAAACTGGCACACTTGCCCTGAGATTTGCTAGAAACAGGCTAAAGGGCCACGGCTGGAACGCTCAGGGAGTCGGACGTGAGTCACACGATACGTTCTTGGCAAGCGTGTTGAAGCATATATATAGGGTACGTCAAAATTGTGAGGGCGCCACCAAGCCTGTCTTAACTCGAATAACCGGGCCTGGGCGGTTAAACGGGAGCGAAGTATTCGAGATACTCCGTCGATAAGAATTCTCATGAGCTGCAAGCTCAAATAACAATTTCGTACTAGAATGGTAATATTGGGACTCTTTGGCCGAGACTGCGCAATCACTGGACCTACCTGCACGCTCTGATCTCTCACGTCTCGCCGTACATCAATCTTTACATTGTAAAAGGCGCTATCTGCAACAAAGCATGCACAGGTCGAATAGGAATAATACGTCCCGTAACTAAATATGCGTCTATTGATCGCCAATTACATCTGGGCAACAATTCGTGCCGCCAAGCTTATGGTACTACTTACGGTAAGCATCAGCTGATGGACGCGCTTTGCTAATGAACATATTAGAGTACAGTTAAGAAATACGCGCTCCGGCAAAAGGGCGCGTTAGTGCGCGATAACAGTCGCCGACCTGCGGTTAACACCTAAGAAGCAAAGCACAAAGCCCTCGCAAACATAAACAAAGAAAAACTCGAGCAGCTTAGGGCGCGCCAGGCCCAGCACGGCGAGGCGTTAATTCTATTTAGGTATTAATCGGTACAATATAGCGAAGCTCGCACACCTAACGTTACTGAGTTAAAAATTAGCACCAACGTAACACCAAATCGTGATCGCAGAGTTCTTTAGTTATTTAGGCGATGAAACGCGAAACTCGCGCACATAAACTTACTGGCAGGCTGCCAAAGTAGCGTCTTGCAGCATGGTGGCCTCAAACCGGCATTAAAAAAAAAGCCGTGACCAGCAAGTAAGGGCATGCATCCGCCCACATAAAGTTGAGCACAAAGCACCAGCGCTCGCACAAGTGACAGTTACTATGTTTAAATGGTTACAATTACAAATACCTTAGTCCGCAGACGGTCCATGAGAGTGGCGTGCAGTCATTTGGTAGAAGACGGCAGTCTGTGGCAGCTCAATCGCCAAAACACGGCATTAGGGGTAAACGGGCTGGAATCCGCCGAGATGGCGACGTTAGGACGCTCTCCTAAGAGCACGCTACAGGGACAAAAAAAGGCCTACTTCGTCCTGCCTAGAAAGATCCTCGAAACAGCGAGTTGTAAGGGGAAAGCCCCCTTTCTCACCAACGCAGAACTGGCCCCAAGAAGCCCTTCACACACCTACGCCTCGACGTAAAGACGTGCCACTCACACAACCACACGCGACCTCCTTCGATCAACGGCCAGAGCGGAAGTCTCCTAATGCGAAACTGTTTCTATACCTTAATCGCTGCGATAACGCGGGGACACCTTGCCGTAATGGCACATATTGAAGAGACGGCGTCGGCGCCTCGCAACAAGGCGAGGCGCCGCCAAACTTAAAATCAACACACTTGCGACTGTCTCGATTGACGACCCGTAACGGAATGAATCCCCCGCAAGGAGCGTTACGACGCTTAAAGTGGCGTGAGCCAAACGGCGTTGCCACGTGACTCTCGACAGCCAATGGCGATGCGCTCCACAAAACAAATTAATTCCGGTATCAAAAACAGCCAATGGCGAAGCGCCTCAACGGAATGATTTCTAGAAGTTTCGGAATTCTTGCGAGCGATAACACCCGGCTGCCAAAGTAACAGCAAAGGGGTGCTCCAACTGACGAGAAATACTGCGTTTGGGGTCAAATATGTGCAAAATCATTATTGTAGAATTAGGCGATGGAGCCAAATAAGTAACTAAAAGGGTTTAGCATACGGGCACGCTGCCCTAAAGCCTAGGTGGCTACTTAAAATACCAAAATGACCTGAATCAAATGTGCGGAAGATGAAATTGTACTTGTGCGCAAAGATTGAAAATGGTTTTAAAATAGCGACAAGTTGCCCTAAAGGCGTGCAATGCAATTAAGCATCTACAACAGCAAAATGACTTAACAAGGTAGGTGTGAACGTCGGTGCCGTGGGACGCCTTCTGGGGTACAACGCGACTCTACAGCGATTGGATTTAGGCTTTTAGCCAGTCGTTAGTTGAAGTTAGACATACCATCTTAAAAGTCGTAGCGCCCGTCGGTTCGTCTATAAATAATTACTATCAACGACCCCTATCGTGGTGTCTCGCCCTGATCTGTGCCCTAACGTTCGAATCCCCCACCCGATTGAGTTTTTAGCTGGAGCCATTCGGGCTGACGGGGACACGCAGGGGCGAGCACTGCAACGAGCATTCATTGGGGGTCTTAATGAGCATTTTATGCTGTAACAAACTCTTCTTTACTAAGAATGGCTATGGTTATGTAGTGGTTTTTCATTAGTCTATGATTACATTGCTTATTATGTTGTTACACCTAAATTTGATGATGTTGCCATCTGGCGAAAAAGTTGCCAAAAAATTAAATGTGGTTTTCATGAGGTTGTTTATGTTTCAATGCCAAGCCGTTAAGAATTTATTTAAGAATCAACGTTGAAAATTTTCTGCACATAGTCCACTGAAGTAAGCTATATTGCAATTTTATGCGTTTTACCTTCAAATAACAGTTAAATTAAATTAGTTCTCTAAGGAACTTGCGTATATTTATTTGTAGGTTATAGACATTGGGGTGGTGGGCTTTGGAGCTTTTAAACTTAACATTTCCTAATAACTGGCAGGGGTGTCAGGCATAGGTTATTTAATTTATGATATTCATTTGAACCAATTTTGCACTTTTCTTTATTTTTCATAATATGGGTAAGTTTCCTCTGAGTTGCAGGAGTTGCCTTTCACCAAGAACTGACACCCATGTCATATAATGGGCAATACCTATATCATTTATAGCGGATGTCTTTTGTAGGGTGCCTGGTAATCTTCTGTCTTCTCTTCTTCTTTCTCAGACTGCTTCTGTCCAGTTTTGGATATAGTCCTCCCCCTTCTTTTTCCATATTTCCCTATCTCGTGCTAGTTTCATCCAGTTCTTCCCTGCTACATTTACAATATCATCGGACCATCTCTTCATCGGACGTCCTCTACTTCGTTTACCTAGACGTGGCCTCCAATATAATAATCTGTTTGTCTATCTCTCATCTGTTGTTCTTGTTATATGCCCAGCCCAGCTCCATTTTTGACGTGCTGTTTTTTCTACTATGTCTGTTACTTTTGTTGCGTGTCGAACCCATTCATTTCTTTTTCTGTCCCGTAACGTTATATTTAGCATCCTTCGTTCCATTGCTCTTTGCGTTTTCAATAGTTTGTCCATAATTCTGTTTGTGAATGTCATGGTTTCTACTCCATACGTAAGAACTGGCAATACGCATGTGTCAAAAATTTTGGCTTTTAGTTTAATTGGAAAACCTTTTGATTTAAGAATCCTCGACAGCTTTCCGAATGCTTTCCATCCAAGGTTTATTCTCCTGTCTATCTTAGCTTCTTGATTTTCTTTTCCTAGTTTAAGCGTATGTCCTAGGTATATATAAGAATGGGGGTGCCTGGTAATAATAAAAAAATACTTTTTAGGATACTGCATTGGTAACTAGCGTTTACATAGTTACAAACGAGTCCGGTAGATAAAATTTACCGGCCTAGACCAGTAGTAGAGCTACCAGCCGGTAAATGTTATCTACCGGACTCGTATCCTAAAAAATCTTATACGATACACGACCGGTAGCATTTTTATGGCCTTGCCAAACATACAGGTCTCGCCCTACGGGCTCAACCTGTAAAGTTGGCGCGGCCATAAAAATGTTGCTACCGGTCTAATAACGTAAATAGCTATTTTTATGAGCCCCAAGACTTAGAGAAGGCATTAGAGGCCATAAAAAGAGTGATGTCAGTAAAAGCTGTTTCAAAACTATTTGGAATACCTAGCATAATTTTATCGTATAAGCACGATGAAAAATTACCAATACATTGTAAAATGCAGATCGAAAACCAATCTTGCACATCTAGAAGAAGAAGCTATGGTAAAACGGTTATTCCACTTGACAGATGAACCAACAAAAAAAAACTTGATTTTGTTGTTATTTGTTCGAAAATTTTGAATTTAGAAGAAGGCTTGTTGTGTTAATTAGTTATTAATTGTTACTTTTCTCAAATATCGCATGATTCATCAAAGACTATAAAGCATAACAGACGCACTAGAGTTTTTATTTATAAAGAAGGTCCACCTAGTTGTAAAAAGTACAGACATTTTGCAAAGAGGATAGCGCGAGTGTTGCAAATTATTACAACCCAGAAAATATATACGACTTTTTACGTGGCATATCGTATAACATAAGTTACTAACTTACAATTTTGAATACAAATGAAAAATAAAAAAAGCGTTAGCAAAAAAAAATAAAAGAATAAAAAACCAAAAACATAAAAACAAAACTGACAAAGGAATTAATTTTACATTTTTAACAACTCTTCCTGATGAAATTTTGTCGTATTTAAAAGAGAAGGGGTACTTTACCTTAAAAAAACAATTGTTTTTATCTACCGCACGTGAGAGCTCATGAAGACCAATCCAACATTTTAGTATTAAAATTTCGACTCAGAATTGTACAAGCAATATCACTACATGAAGCTTTAGTGGCCATCACGGGACACCCTGTTTATGGTCTCGTAAAAATAACGCACAGGAATACATTTCCTTCTTTTCAGGGTAGCACGTATCATCTAAAATAAAAAGCACTTGAAATAGTTGTAGTTGTCGAATCAGTGTCACGCTGCGTGTATACACAGAATTTTATAATTTCGGTCAAATTTCCTTTCGGTCAATTGTGTTTTGGTAAACTTTCCTTTCGAGCAAATTTCGATTCGACGAACTTTCTTTTAGGTAAACTTTCCTTTCGGTTAACTCTCCGTCGGTAAACTTTCTTTCGGGGACGCCCATAGCCCATTATCATTATCAACTCACAGTAGATTGATATGAGTATTCCTCCTCATTTTAGTGAAATGGAGCGGTCCGACTACTGCAAAGCTTATTTTTCCACCCTTGTAAACTGAATTTTTAGCCGTAGACATTTACGGAAGTATCATTTATATTAGCTCTTCAAATTTATTGATATTCTTCAGTTTAACCGGAAACGGATCGTTTTAATGCATCACATATTTAGATACACGTTGAGGGTCTTTATCGACCTCATGCAGGGCTGCCAGGATGTTCCACATCAAACACTTACTATTAAAGTTATTTACATTAACTTCACCATTTTTACGTTGAATAGGTAACGGTAGCAATATGAAGGAGGAGGCTTGTAATGGATAATATTTGATGAAATTAACTTCCTCAAATTGTAATTTCTCGAGAGCATAACGCCCCCCCCCCCCCCTTCTGGAAGCTCGCTGATTTTATTATCAATCTCATCCACAAAAAACTCACCACAAATTTTATGTTTGCTGTTAAACGATTTAACCTCTCTAAGGCCCTTAGATTCTAATACGAAGACCTCGAACAACTTTTTGGTGGTATTCTTATACAAAGTTGTAAGAACCAGGTCAGTAATTTGCTGTTTTAAGATTTTCATATAGGTATGCTTTAACCAAGAAGACTATACTAAGGAGATGCAACTTCCTATGACGGCTGTATATAAAAGCGGCCCTTATGTCGGGGATAGCCGTCGCGGCGCTGTCGACAGCGTGTACTGCCGTTCGAGAGTTGGAAGCGAGCTAAATTAACCTGTAATCGCTGTTAAAAGTCAGTTTACGGTTGTTAATCCAATGGAGTGTATTTCAAGTGTGTTATTAATTGTTAAAACATGGTCCGAATTTCCAGTTACACTCAGCAAATGTTTGACATTGACAGTTCACGAGTTTTGTGAATGAATAATTGTACACCACGGCCGCCTTACTTGTCAGCTTTTAGCGGTCCGCTTCGAAGCGGGAGTTGCGTGTCCTTAGTATAGTGTTCTTGGCTTTAACATTCACATACAAAGTTTCGATACGGTATGTTGCTATACGATTTTTAAACGATTGTTTTAATAGCTTTAATACCATTTTCCTACGCCACACATCTAACCTGTTTTTTGTGATTTAGACTTCTACAGTGCTGGGACATACATTTTCTAGGAATATCTCATTTCAAAAATATCACATCTTACACAACAACGCTCACTCCTCCCAACGACAGCATGAGCTCACGCAGAATGGGAAGCCACATTCTCCAGCTTCCCCTTATTCTGCAAACAATGCTCGTTAACCAACACTACTCCATCTGCAAAGTTCCTCTTTCGTAAACCATGCTTCTCAATTTGACGCTTCTGAAAATGATGTGGGCTGCTGAAAGCGATCCCGGAAACTTCGTATAATTGACATATGGATTTGCAATAACCCTGTTCATAATAACGAAAGATATTTTAGGTTAAGTGGAAGAACAAAGTTAGTTGAACTTCGCCTTCTTCCTGTATCCGAGAAAATAAAGCCATTTATTATTATTACTTCTTTGGGTAAACTGCTTATCACACGATTCACAATCTCCACCACTCGAACTCCACACTGTAAATAATCTAACAAAATAACATGCGAAACGCCCGACTCGCCCTTATTTTCAACCCAACATCCATAACAATATAACATCGAATGAGCCACTCACCTCCAATTTAGTAAAACACGAAGACCACAAGAGCGCATGTAACCACTACAGGACAGCTGAAGCACAAACTGAAAAATATTTCAAGACCAGCACATCTTTTACACACTGTTACGATTTGCGTTCTTTAATTAAATGAACTATGTAGAAATATACTGTACTTTAGTTAGCTGTAAGCCATCTGTATAATACATATTTTACGGTAGAATTCGTAGGCAAAATGTCATATTTAAATTACAACAAGCGGATGTTTAGAAACGTGCCTTCGCTTGGGAAGCTGGAGATATTCCAATCTCACGAATAGATTAGAGTACGTTTATGCAGGGTTTACTTCATAAACCGAAATATTGAGTGATGTATATGACCGGTACGTGATTAGAAGAAGCAACGGTTGCAACTCGATCATAAAAATTATTTGCAGCTGGGACCAAATGCTTATAGTAGAATTGTAATCCTTTATAGCGGTAATTTACGAAGGGTTCGAGCAGGCCACATTTCACCGTTGGAAAGCCTCAAACTTATAAAATTTATAGAACTATTATGAACTGTTACGTCCGTATGTACGTGCCAAAAGTTCAAAATTTAGACCAGCTCTGATAGGTTATTGGGAACTTTGTAAACGCCCACCGAGCTTTCTTGCTGAAAATTGACTTATAATTTAGTTAGTTAATAAGAAGATGTAAATACGTAAAGTTAAGAAACAACGCTATTAAACTTAATCGCACGACAGAAGATTTCTTTTGTTTCGAAGTCGGTCCAAGTGCAAGCGTTGAAACATACAAGGGGAAGCACGTGAACAGGACAGAAAAAGCAGCTAATAAATTGAGGCGGTACAACGGAAGCGGTCATTCCGGAGAGCGGCGTAGGTAAAATCCAGGAGCGTCGAGGAGTGAATGCAGGGAATTCCGTGGTCCAACGGGAGCGGTCAATCCGGGAACGGCGTAGAGGACTGGGGACGGCGTCACGTAAGAGTGGAAACGTTGGAAAACCAGCAAGCGTCGAGGAGGTGACGGCAAGGAATCCGTGGAGGTGGCCAGACAACAGGAGGGCGGTCATTCGAAAGGGCGGCGAGGCAGCATTCTGGGAACAACGTCAGTAAAACTAACAACGAAGAAAAACCAGTGTAGTGCAGTAAAAGCCAGTAAATGTGTCGAAGTGAGTGACGGCGGAAACTCCAGGAAACAAGACAGGAAAGCGGCTTCAGGACAGGGAGGCGGCGCGTCCAGATCAGTGGGAATAAGACGACAGCACAGCGGGGAAAGCAGAAAATTGCAGTTGTGGGTAAGTAATACTTGTTGTTTATTTCGTGATTATATGGTCTTATTATGCGATTTAGTAAGGTTGTGTATATATTTTTTTGAAATAATAGGATCAGGTATTGCTCGTAGTTGTCAGTAATAGTAAATTTTCGACGGGTTGTGAACTAGTTAAGTTTTTACAGCAGCGATAGGTAATTTACGGGTTACGCAAAATTCCTGGTTTACAGAATTTAAATTTTATCAAGTGTTTCATTTAAAAGAAACAATGGTTTCCGAATAGAGTATTTTTTCGGTGAACGAATTAAAATACGTTGCTAATCTGTTGGAATTACCGGAGAAAAAGAAAAAGGCAGAGATCATAGAAGAATTGATTAAGGCTCAACATTCGGTAGAGGACATTAAAGTAGAATTAGGTGCCTGGGAGGAAAACCCTCGGAAGGACAAGTGGGAAGAATTAGCTGAAAGGGAACGAAAAGAAAGGTTAGAATTAGCTGAAAGGAGAGAAAGGTTAGAATTAGCTGAAAGGGAGCGAGAAGAAAGATTGGAGGTAGCTCGAGATGCTCAAGTGAAAATTGCTCAGGCCCAAGCTCAAACGACAAATGAAAATAATGTACATGATGTCAATGTAATTAGGAATATGTCCTTGAATATGATAAAACAATTGCAACCTTTCAAGGATGACGGTGACATGGGATTGTATTTAACGAATTTCGAGCGGGTTTGTGTGCAATTGAACTTCTCCAAGGAATCGTGGCCAATTCGATTGACGAGTGTGTTGTCACCAACAGCGAATGAGGTCGTGGCTCGATTAACAGAAGAGGACAACAAAGATTACGACAAAGTCAGGGCTAGTTTGCTCAAGAAATGTCAGCTAACAGCAGAAGTTTTTAGAACGAAATTTCGGTACGGGAAACGGAAAACTGACCAGAGTTATGCGGAATTTGCATACTAACTAAAAACCAATTTCCAGGAATGGATCAAGAGCGAAGAAGCGGAAGGAAACTTCGACAAGCTAACTCAACTGATGTGCTTGGAGAAATTTTATAGTTCGTTGCCAGGGGAGATGAAATTTTGGGTGGAGGGCCGAAACAAGTCCAAGACGATGGAGGAAGCTGCAGAGCATGCAGACACATACGTCACCAAAAGAGGACCAGGTACGGAACGGCAATATAATGGAAACTTCAAGACATCGAAAAATAAGTTCGAAACTAAGCCAACGACGTCGAACTTGAAAAATGACTTAGGGAAAAGTCAGGTGCAATCGGAAAGTGTTGTCAAGGAAAACTTGGACAAACGCAGTTTTGACAGACGAAGGCCGGGGAAGTGCTTTGGATGTGGTGCAGTAGATCACTATAAAGGTTCACCGGAATGTCCCAAAACACAAGTCGTTTTAGCAGCGATAGGCCAGAGCAAGAACGAGGAAGGTCTGCTAGAACCTTATACCATAATAGCGAAAGTAAATGGAGTGGAAGCAAAATTACTACGAGATAGCGGAGCCAGCTATGATATCGTGCACACAAATTTAATCAAAGTAGCCGATTATACAGGGAAATATGTATATGTGCAAGGACTCCTGAATGAAGAATCTGTTGCGTTACCAGTTGCGAAGGTAAAATTAAATTTGCCAGAAATTCAGGTGGAAACTGAAGCAGCTGTAGCGAATCGTTTGCCTCGAGATTATACGTATCTGCTATCGAATAGAAGGTGGGAGATGCTGCCGAAGGAAAATGATGTGGTAATTCAACAAGTGCTCGCATTAACGAGAGCGCAGGCGAAGGCTATAATGGAAAAGGAAAAGGTTCACGATGAAAATAAAGAAACGAATGCCGAAGTAAAGAGTTCAGAAGACGGAAAAGATTCCGACGAACAGGGAGAAGAAGCGGAAAAGGAGATTGGGTATAAATCACCGAGCCTGGAAAAGGACGAACAATTTTCAATACCTAAATCGGATATCGACTACTTGGACATAACACAACTTACACCGACAACCTTAAGAATGCTGCAATTAGAAGACCCAAAATTAAAGGAGTATTTTGAGATGGCAGAATCAAAGAAGGAGAACAATGGAACAAAATTCTACATTGCTTATGGAATACTGCACAGGAGAATTACTGACAAATTGGGTCGGAGCTTTGAGCAAGTGATGGTGCCAGAAAAATTACAAAGCAAGTTGCTAGATATCGCACATGATAACATGTGGATGGGACACTTGGGTTGTAACAAAACCATTGACAGGATCAAGCAGAGTTATTGGTGGAATCATATGGGACGAGACGTGAAAAACAAGATCAAGTGCTGTGACGTTTGCATGCGCGTAGAACTGATAGAAAAAAAGCTCCAATGTGTAGAGTGCCAGTAATCACCGAACTTTATAAGCGAGTAAATGTGGATATTGTAGGACCTTTAGCGAAAACCGAGAAGGGAAACAGATATCTACTAACCCTAATTTGTAGTGCCACAAAATTTCCTGACGCGATTCCATTGAAAGTAGCAGATTCTGAAGCGGTGGTAAAAGGGTTATTAAATATATTTTCACGAGTAGGATTTCCATCCGAAATCCAGATGGAGTTGGGCACTGTATTTACCAGCAATCTAACGACCGAATTTCTTGACCGATGTGGTATAAAAGTCATACACAGTTCAGCATATCATCCGCAATCAAATGCAGTAGAACGATTCCACGGCGTATACAAGCGAATTCTAAGAGCGTTGTGTTACGAAAACGGAAATGAGTGGGATGAATATATCGATCAAGCGCTTTTCGCTTTGAGATGTGCACCGTACGCGGCACACGGATTTAGTCCCGCAGAATTAGGTATGGACGTCAGATTAGATCTCCATTAAACATGATCAAGGAGTTGTGGGTTGGAAAGGAAACCAACGAACCGGTAGTAGTGTACATATTAAAGTTACTCGATAGGCTAAGGCAAATGCAGGAAATCGCGAAAACGGCGACTTTGGAAGCGCAAACCAAATCAAAAGGTTATTATGATCTGAAGGCGAAAGCTTCATATTACGAGGTTGGTGAGAAGGTTATGTTGTATCAGCAAGCCAGAACCAACAAATTGCAGATGCAATGGACTGGACCCAAAGAAATTGTGGAGAAAATTTCCGATACGAATTATATAATTAAAGAAATTTCGGGAAAACGTAAACAAACTCTTGTCTACGTCAATTTGTTGAAACCTTATTTTGAAAAGGCTGAAGTCATTGCGATAGTAATCAAACAACCTGGGGAAATCCAAATGAAAAGCTTGGAGGAATTAATCCAAGAGTTTCCAAGGTTATTTTCAAATCGACCCGGAAGAACCAACTTAGTGAAACACGATATTGCTCTCAAGGAGGAAAAAATTATCCGAACTCGAGCGTATTCACACTCACCGAGGGTACGCGAGATTATCGACAAAGAAATCGATAAAATGTCAAAATTGGGAGTAATTAAGCCCCGTAACAGCGAGTATTCATCGCCTATGATGATTGTGGAGGCTGAAGGGAAAGATCCAAGGCCCGTAATCGACTACAGAGCGTTAAATGCTATTACGGTGCCACAGCAACATCCTGTTCCTAATATAGAAGCATGTGTGGAAAAGTGCAGCAAGGCCAGATACCTGAGTCTAATCGATGTAGTAAGAGCCTACTGGCAAATAGGGATGACTGAAAGAGCAAGTAAATATGCTGCTTTCATAACGCATCGTGGAGTTTTCGAACCAGTGACGTTAGCGCTCGGGCTGCAATCTGCTCCATTTTCGTTTCAGCGGCTAATGGACACCATATTTGAGGGAATGGACGATTTCGCAGAACCATTTTTGGACGATGTGGCGGTACATTCGATGACTTGGGAGGAGCATTTAGAACATCTACGTGCGGTATTCAAGGCAATGCATCAAGCAGGCCTAACGATAAAGGCTAAGAAGTGTGAGTGGGGAAAAGCCGAGGTGATATATCTGGGACATAAAATAGGTCAGGGATTTAGACAACCGTCGGAGGTAAAGGTAGCGGCCATACAGGGGTTTCAACGTCCCCAAACCAAACGGAATATTCGAGAATTTCTCGGGATCACAGGGTATTATAATCATTACGTCCCGAACTATGCAGACATAGCTAGTCCACTTACAGAAGCACTACGGAAAAATGCGAAAACCAGAGTAGAATGGGATGATCAGAAAGAAGTTGCATTCCAAAGATTGAAGAACGAATTAATGAGCGGTAAGGTGTTGAGAGCTCCAGATTATTCCCGCGAATTTATAGTACAAACCGATTGTTCGAAGAGAGGAATGGGGGTGACTTTATCGCAACGAGATGCTAATCAAGAAGAGCATCCGGTACTGTATCTGAGCAAAAAACTCACGGATAGGGAGCAAGCTTATAGCGCAAGTAAACTCGAATGTGCAGCTTTAGTCTGGGCAGTCGGAAAACTAAAACCTTATTTGTTTCTGAGCCATTTTACCGTAGAAACGGATCACTGTCCTTTGACCTGGTTACGGCAGATGAGCAATAAGCATGGCAGATTACTGCGGTGGTCATTAATTTTACAAATGTTAAATTTCACCGTTCTCTATAATCCGGGAAAGAAATGCGGAAACGTGGATTCCTTATCTAGGTATTTTGTTTAGTTAAGTCACCGAGAACCAAAGTATTACTGACAATTACACCAGATAACTGATGTTAATTCACGTAGGTTAGTTAAATTAGGGTAAGCATGATGAGACCATATAGTTCTGAGATTTATGACTGGTATTGCTTAAGTGCGAAACAAGAACGTCTTGTGGTGTAAAAATCGATAGATTTAAACCCCAAAGACTATCTTAATCCGGGGGCAACTGTTACGATTTGCGTTCTTTAATTAAATGAACTATGTAGAAATATACTGTACTTTAGTTAGCTGTAAACCATCTGTATAATAAATATTTTACGGTAGAATTCGTAGGCAAAATGTCATATTTAAATTACAACAAGCGGATGTTTAGAAACGTGCCTTTCGCTTGGGAAGCTGGAGATATTCCAATCTCACGAATAGATTAGAGTACGTTTATGCAGGGTTTACTTCATAAACCGAAATATTGAGTGATGTATATGACCGGTACGTGATTAGTAGAAGCAACGGTTGCAACTCGATCATAAAAATTATTTGCAGCTGAGACCAAATGCTTTTAGTAGAATTGTAATCCTTTATAGCGGTAATTTACGAAGGGTTCGAGCAGGCCACATTTCACCGTGGGAAAGCCTCAAACTTATAAAATTCATAGAACTTTGTAAACGCCCACCGAACTTTCTTGGTGAAAATGGAATTTAGTTAGTTAATAAGAAGATGTAAATACGTAAAGTTAAGAAACAGCGCTATTAAACTTAAGAATTCTGTAAACGGCAGAAAAATAAATGCAAGTGGTTGTACTTAAGTGTTCTTATTAATCTCGCAACAGTAGCTTTGGTCTTCGTGTCCGAGTGTGTTTTAACTAAAAGGATTGCCAGTCACCCCAACTTTAGGCGTCTCGCAATAATACCCAGTTGCAGCAAATAATTAAAAAGATAGATAACATCGAAAGCTAAATATTCCCACTAAAACTAAAAATTCCAAATAAATAATTGCCCGAAACTCAGCAGAAGGCTCTTATAAGAGTAGGCCAATAAAATTTTTAGAGTTAAAATCACCCCCTGATATAAATCTGACTCCCAAAGTATGGAAATAGTGCTCATATTGATTTTGTTTATTATTATGCCGCGGAGGACAATATACTGCCGAAATTGTTATTGGCCATGTCCAGTCTTCAATCACAATTGTGGTTGCTTGAAGGTGCGCTTGTTTATATTCAGGAAGTAGGTGATGCTTGATCGAGGTTTTAACAATTACTGCCGTTCCGGCATGTGCACCGCCATCAGGATGTTGCGTTGCATAAACTGTGTATCTTGGAATTATTAGATAGCTTCTATCAGTGAAGTGTGCTTCAGATATAAGCATGACATCGATATATTGGTTTGTGAGAAAAGATGCTATTTCGTCTTTGTGTTGTAGCAGGCCATTGGCGTTCCACTCGGCCACTCTAAGATATTGCGCCATTGTTAGTTTTCGTGACAAGTGTTGTTAATAGGTTTAAGATTGTTCCCATTTGCTCCATCAGTCCCTTCATCAACTTCTTCAGTTCACTTATGTCGTCCGATGGGTTATTTGACGAACTTTGTTGTGGTTGAAATGTATTATTGGGAATTATGGGAAATTTGCCTCTCACTACCTGAGCATGTGTGAGATTTGCTTGCGCTTGTTGCGTTAGATTCTGTACTGTAACTCCAAGTTGCTTACTTCTTAATGGTGGAAACATTCTTTGTTGCAGCTCTTTGTAAACAGAGCAGCCTTTGTAATTGGCCGGGTGATTCCCGTTACAATTAACGCACCTTACGTCTTTATTTCTGTCGTTACGTGGACATTCAGATGCCATGTGATTTGCAATGCATTTAACACATCTCGGGCTCCTATTGCAAAAATTTGTAGTCTATTAATATTATAAATGTCCTTGTTGCAGTCTGCTGGTTTTAATTCAATGAAAAATAATGGTAATTCTTTCTTTGCGTTTCTTTGTTTAATATTCCAGATATTAGTGACCTGATGCCCCCGTGCCATCAGTTCTTCTTTTATTTGGTCTAAATTAGTGGCTGGGTGTAAGTTTTTAATGACTGCCCTAAAAGTGCGCTCTTGTTTTCTTTGGAAAGTATGAAACTCTGTATTTTTGTCTGTTAGAGCTTTAACAGGTAATACCAAAGATAATATATATTATCTTTGGTAATACTGTATTTGTCTGAAGTTTTCGGCTGAATTTTAACCTCATCATTATGCAGTACTTTTATTTCATATTCTTTTTCCGCAATTGATTCTAACAGTTTAATTAATGGTTCGATTATTTTGACTCCCGAGACAAAAATCGGCGGGGGCTTTGGATCCGCCTTCGCTGTAGCTGAATTTTGAGTTTCGTCATCTTTATCTGCATTTGTGCTATCTAACGGAGCATGCCGATTCGTAGGATTTAACCAATAGTTTGTGGTTTTTGTTTGTTTAGCTTGGGGGAGCGGTTTATCGCTGATTTCTTTACGGTTTCGTTTTCTATTATCTACTAATTGCCATTCAGGGTCTTGAGCTGGATTCAGTGATGGTTGCGATTGCTGGTAGATTGTACCGTTTTGACCAGATGAATTTGAAATTGAATTGTTTGAAGGTTGTATGATATTATTTATAGAAAATTGTGTGTATAGATTATTGTTGACAGGCTGCTGCTGATAATACTGATATCTCGGTGGGGCGTATGGCGATTGATAATTTTGATCTACTTGCATAGGGCAAAATTGCTGATTTGAATTTATTGTTGTGGCGGGTGAATAATAGTAGGCCATACTGACTTTTTAATTAATGTTGTAAACTTGTTGTTGCAGTTTACAATTGGAAATCACTTAGTTCAAATACAGGCTCTTGACCCGAGGGTCGCACTTTATCTTGTCGCTTGACGCCAGATGCATTCAGACACAACCTTACGCTTCGAAAAACTAACGACAACTTGCTGATATAATAATATACTATTAGGGTTCACTCTTATGTAAATTAAATTTCTATTCGTTTTTAAATAATTACCATTGAAAAATACACTTGAAATTTGATTCCAATTTTTACTATTAGTATATTTTATTAGTAAATACATCATTAATCTTTCGTCACCGCATTATTTTTAGTACCTACCGTATAATCACTTAAATTTTCGATAACGATTGCCCTTGGAAAGTAAAAGTAGTGTGTTAGCCTTATATCACTGATAACAATGACAAAATGCCATGTTTGCTCACATGAGTTTGAATCCAACTAAGACAGTACCAGAATATATTTAAATACATTTAATTGAAATAATTAGTTCTGCTTATGAAAAGTAATATTACAGTTATAAACTTCATGTACAAAGGGTGTCTACGGGTTTTAATAGTATAATTTGATTTAATGTCTATCAATAATAATATGAACATAATAAGGATAAATATTGATTTTATATTTATACGCGGTCGTTAATTGTGTTATTCTCTTGTTTTTAACTTTTTTGAGAATGAAAATGAATAAAAACGTCTAGAGACACTTTCATAAATTACACCTACATTACTTTATATTTATGACAAACTACAGACTGTCAGTATGGAAATAATGCACTTTTTAATTAGATGATAATTATTGCACACTAAATGAGAGGCTTTGCATGCATAGCCAAAAAGCAAAGTTGCGCTTCTTAAAAATGTGACTGATCAGTAATGTGTTAATTTATGAGATCCCTGAAATGAAAGGTGAAATCAATACAATTTTCTTCATTGAATTCACCACAACTATGTGAAGCTGCTACTTGAAGCAAATTACGAACCTTACAAAGCAAAAAAATATAATGTATATCTTGCCAGGTAAAAGTCTGTTATCTTGAATATGATAATTAACTAGCCCAAGTTCAAGTTTATGATTAGTTTATGAGCATCAGCTTTCTCTTTCTAGTCCTGATTAGTAAAGTGTGTTGCCTAATTTCGATACATATTTTGGAATTTCCTGTCCTGTAAGTATATTCAATTTAATTTAATGTTATCACTTTTTTCTAAAGAAATTGAAGCATCATTCGACGTGTTCATACACATCAAATAGCGATGGCTACTTTTTCATGGTAAAAAAGTGGAAAATTTTACTTAATATCGCTTTTATTTGGTTTTATTGTTCTGTATAGAATGATTAATAATTCCAATTGCTACCCATTTTTTAAGTATTTCCACCATGAGGCAGTTTTTGCATTATATTTATTTGTTATAAGTACGTTATCGCTCCTTCATCTCCTATGTTTGAAGTTATAAATTGATAAATAAAAAAGTAAAATAATTGCAGAAATATACCCATTACGGCTTGTGGTCAAGTTACTCAACAATCTCCGTTAGGTGAAACGATAAGCCATTTAAATTAGGCGAAATGTCAATTAAAATTCAACGGGTTCCAGGTGGAACCACTTTAAGGCCTGGTTTACAGAAACTCGATTGAATTCTCTAATTGAGATTAAACATTTAAAACTCTGATTAACTTCATTGCAATTAAATTATTATATCTACATATAAATCGATCTTAAAAGTTACACTTAACAATGTCCCACCTGAAACATCACAAACAAAACCAAAGAAAGAGATGGAAATAGATCTCACAAAAATGATTTTTAAGTCCAAATCAATAGTTTTTATAATAATTAAAATTAGTCATCACTAAACAAATTCTATACAAAAATATAAATACGAGTCACAAATTCTAGACAAAAAATATCTGCTGTAATATTTACTTAACAAAATCGCTTTACCTGTTCAAGAAAAATATATTTTGAAAACCTAATTTTCAGGTACATATCATAAAAACTAATAGAACAAAAAACCACCATTTGTTATCATAAAATATGAATAAATCAGCGGAATGAAAGGTGAAATCAGTTATATTAGTAATGTTTATTAGAGCATTTTTCCCACAGTACAAAAGTATCCTGCTCAGGAGGCAAAAGGACAGATAGGATAGAATACAGATTACGCTTACAATTATGTTTCAGCTTAGATAAAAATACTATTATTTTTGAAAATAAAAAAACTTAACGTCTGGGACATCCTGTTGAATTAATACAAGTTGTAGCTTTGTAACAGTTGGTTGAGTCAGTACATGTTGTGGCTTCAAAACAGTCGGATGAACTTGTACACGTCGTGGCTTTATTACATTTTGTAGACGAAGTACATGTTTGTGCATTTATACAATTTTGCGAACTAATACACGTTTGTGCATTTGGACAGTTTCCACAATTAGCGCATGATGATGGACAACTAGTACAATCAGTACCCCCAGTGCATTGGCAATAATACTCGGTACACAAACACATAACTATAACTGCTATTAGTAACCAGTAACATGTTTTGAATGCCATATTTTTTTGTATTATCGTTATTTATCTCGCTATTTACTTCGGTCGACTGCTGAATTCAGGGTTGTGGCCTACTATATATGGCTATACTATACACTGACGACATGATGACATCAGTAATTATTTCATTATCTTGTTTAAACACAAGTTACAATAACATGTTGTTGTATTAGTTTATTTCAATTATTGCATAATAATAAAACTATGGTTCAAAAAAGAACGCTCAATGATGTTTACCTAAAGCAACTGCAACGTAATAATTCTAAGTTCCAAAATGCGTTTTCTTTAAATATCTCGAAAACGGAGCAAGTTCCAGCAAAATGTAAAAAAATCCGCTCCAAACTCCGCTAGTCTGGATCTAATTGTATCTATCATAATACACCGGGCGTCAACCCCAAAATTAAACTTCAACCACCCCTATACAGGGAAGAATAAATACAACTAAATATTCCTCAGTCCGAGCTGATTGCGATTGTGTTATTTCAAGATCAACCATTAAACCCATCTTACTACGACATGCGAAAGCCTCGAACAATCGACTCAGCCTAATTTCCAACCCGACAACTATAGCAATGTAACATCGAATGCACCACTTACCCCCAACTAATAAAACGTTGAGAATTCACGGGATCCTAACCAAATGCATGGCAAGACGCTCGAAGGTCGAAAGGAATTAATTTACAGCAGCGGTTGGTTTCTATACCTCACACACGAACAATTCAAAACCAAGCCGCATTGACCTTGAACAATTGGGTTCTAAGTTCAGACTTAACACCACAGATAATTATAAGAAAAGGGACAACATTATCTAAGACCTTCACTAATTCGAATATTTACAATGGAGCATTCTCCCCTGAAGCCACTCAACGCAAGTTACATTTTTCAAAAACTCCGTTGTGCCTTGGAATTACCTAAACAAACCATATGTGTTGTTTGCTTGTCATTGCTGTTTGGTGTTTATAGTAATTCACTATTATTATTAATTTTGTTCTGTTTAAATTGTCTAAGGTACCTGGTACTTCGCATACCTAGAACCTGTCCATAAAAACCTGTTTTATGGTGGAAATAGCTCTCATCAAGTACAAGGTGCTTACCTTAGTGTAAAATATCCGTATCGGTAAATTTCAAACAGTACAACCATTAATAGACTAATAGATTAAGTTTAAAACTACATGTACGCTATAAGTAATTGTAGGTCGAATAATAAGGTTCAGAACCTACACTACACTCACGTTGTGCACGAATTTATGAATAACAGTTTCTTCAATAAGGTGATTGGTGCAAATTATACAGTTAGTTGGTTTGCTACGTACCTCGATCTTTCACCAAATGATTTCTTTTTATTTAGTTGTTCTTCTATATCTTTATCTCACTAATAAATCATTGTGGATATTTTATATATGCCCAATGCGTCTTCTGCAGTTGAATTACGTAATGTAGTGTTTTATGTGTGAATATTCGGCATCTGTAGAACGGTAAATTATGACCAATTTGGGCAATACTTTTCTATACAGCTATACCATACCCTCATTTTCAGGCTTTTTTTTTTAACTATTTTTATTTCCGGATCAGCTAGTATAGCTATACACAGAATTGTTAGTAAATATCACTAGTCACCATATTGACGTGAAGAGGTCAGTTCCAAAGGAGTCACCATTCGCTAGATTCTTCATCAGTAAGCAGATCTTGTGACAGTTTTCGCTTTAACCTTCTGTCTGTGGATGTGTATATTTCCCAGTTCATAAGTAACCACGCCTTTACACTCAGTTAATTTATTGTTAAATCTTCTAATACACTGTTTAATAGATGTTTTTTGGTATGAATGTCTAGTTCCCTATGTAACAGTTCATTACGGACCAACCAGGGGGCATTATTTTGGAACACTTGCACTTTTTTATAATTATATTAAATTCTGTTTCTCAAATAGTGCAGCTATAAGTTAGCGTAGATCTAAGAATAGATTTATAGATAAGAACACCAGACTTATAACTTAACGGCGATTTTCGATTAAATATAGAGTGCAATTTGGAGAGTTTTGAATCGCATTAATTTACTTTTTTATTAATGTGTAGTTTAAATGTTAATTTTGTATCCAAATATACTCCTAGGTGTTTTACACGTTGATCAGATGGGTTCCAAGGAAGATGTTCAATGTTTATTACAATTTTCGGTGGTGGTGTAGGGTGTCGTAGAGTGAATATGTTTGCTTCACATTTACTAGTAGAATAGGGACAGTTCGCCTCTCCACTTTTAATTGATTCGCGGATCCGCCACTGGATTCGCGGTTTAATTCGCGGTTTCCGTGAATTAAATCCGCGGTTTGACCCAATTAATTTCGATGTTTGTTCTAATTAATTTTCATATATGCTACTGATTAATCACATATGAAGTTTGATATTTAATTTTGATATGAGCTACTGATTAAATTGCCCGGCGGCCATTTTTAATTTGCTTCCGGAATTACACGGCGGCCATTTTCAATTTATTTGAATTTGAAATTTTTAAGATTTTTTCTAAGTTTAATTTTTTGAATGTAAACTTCCTGGAGTGTCGGCAATCTTGGTTTTCTGCGCGCGCACTTCTCTCGGTTGCCAGTTTGAATTTGAAATTCTTCAGATTTTTTCCTAAGTTCAATTTTTTTAATTTAAACTTCCCGGGTGTCTGCCATCTTGGTTTCAGGCGCGCGCACTTATCTCGGCTGCCAGTTTGAATTTGAAATTTTTCAGATTTTTTTCTAAGTTTAATTTTTTGAATTTAAACTTCCCGGGTGTCTGCCATCTTGGTTTCGGCGCGCGCACTTCTCTGGGCTGCCAGTTTGAATTTGAAATTTTTCAGATTTTTTTTAAGTTCATTTTTTGAATTTAAACTTCCTAGGTGTCTACCATCTTGGTTTCAGGCGCGCGCACTTATCTCGGCTGCCAGTTTGAATTTTAAATTTTTTTCCAAGTTCAATTTTTTGAATTTAAACTTCCCGGGTGTCTGCCATATTGGTTTTCTGCGAGCGCACTGCTCTCGGTTGCCGTTTTAATTTTGCGCCCTTTTTGAATTTTAAATTGATAAATCTATCTCTCTCTGGTTCTCATGGGGCGTTGGTTGTCTCTCTTGCATTCACATGATGGATGTTTAATTTAAAACAATCTCTGGCGGACTCGGATTCGAACCCGCTACTTTCGCATCCACATTGGGCTTACATAGACCTATGCCGCTACCCCACAAAGCGCTACAGGATTTAAAGGGTTTGAACAGAACGCCATTTCACTGTTCTGACTCCATATTTTAAACTAAATGTTTCTTGAAAATTATAGTTTATAACCATGGAACTGCATCGTGTAGGGTATTAAAAGGCTCATAAGATTTTTTAAAAACTGATTCCATAAGTGGTTTTGCCAGAATTAATTACTTCATTTTTATAATTTGTCCCAACAGGTCATGTGCTATCTCACGCAATCCTCATTGGTTTCTATAGCTTTCTCTTTTTCACTCGTAGTCACGAAAACAGCGAATAAAATTTGTAAACGCCATCTAGAGCAAGCCGTTTCCTTAAAACAATGAACATATGATTTTTGTCGCTTTTAAAATAAATAGACATTACTTTATTCAAAGTTCATTATGCAATCAATTACGAACGAGCAAATAGAATTTTAACGTTCGACTATTTTATGAAACTGCAATTAGGCTTTTTATAATAGAATTTAAATAAACGAGCTGAATTATTCAAATGTTTTGTTTTTGACCGCCTGCTTATTACAAACTATTTGGGCTATTTTGAACTTCCAGTGTATTCATTGCGCAACCAATCGGATAGAATTAGTATGTTTTCCAGTGCACACACTGGCGAGCGGAATTTTAGTAGAGAGGCCGAAGTCTGCAAGATTACATGGACGACCTTGAAAAGTAGCCGAAACACGGTTCATGTCCGTTTTCTCCCATTTAATACCACATTTCCTGGAAAAAGCATGTTGTGACGAACAGCGATTAGTGGAATTTTTAAATTTTGCCCATCGAACAACGGAATAATTCTAGAACGAATCGAAGCTTCTATTTGTATAAAATGGCGGTCCGAGCACGACGCTGCACAAAACCTGGATTTTTATAAGAAAACTGCATCTTGTTTTCCAACAAATCGGTGCAGGTTTGATGGCACGACGGTCTTTTTAATTTGTAACACCGAGATTGACATGTTTGGTTTTTATTTTATAAGTAAGCGTCTGAAATTGTGTCATTATATCGACCAAAACTGTATTTTAGTTTTAAAAATTCCAGTGTAAATGCAAACGGACGAAAATAAAAACGCAAACACTTTGTAATAAAGAAATATATTGTTATTAAAATAAATTTGTTCACAATACTCGACTCTTATTTCTAAAAAACTACATTAACCATATGTGAATAATTATTTTAAATCGTGAAATCCGAGGCGTCCATTTTTGGATTTGATTACGTCACGCCGAAGTGTTCGGCCTCACTCATCGCAACTGTTTTCTCTCGCTCGCATTTATTTAAGTAAAAAAAAAATTTTTGCGCCGGCCCCAAGTCGAGTTTGAACCCTAGTTGTCACGAGATTGTCATGTTTGGTTTTTATTTTATAAGTAAAGCGTCTTAGTTACTTTGAAGCACACCTTTTATAAACCGCACCAGTAAAATTTAAAATAAATCACTAGGTTTTGGCGAGGATCGACATCGAAATGACAATTTAATAATAATTTTTAAAGTACATTACTCTAACTTGCCGCAATTTTAGTACGCTTTGAATAAAAACAGCAATTTCATTGAAAAATCTTCTGCAACCATCATTTCGACAAACAAAATTTCAGTTACGTAGCCTCATTGTTCATTTTTATTACGAAAATTAACTCAAAATTGAACAAAAATCACGCAATTACACATCATCTCACGTAAATTTTTACAAAAATCGGCATCATGTCACATAAATTATACAAAAAATGACATTATAATTCAACACACGATAAAAATTTAATAAAAATCACGCAATTACATATCATCTCACATATATTTTTTACAAAAATCGACATCATGTCACATAAATTATACAAAAACTGACATCATGTCACTTGAAATTATATAAAAAATTACATTTTTATTCAATAAGCGATAAAAAATACGCCATCACACATCATTTCACTTAAAAAATTATCACAATTCGTTTTACTAAACGATTTATAATAACGAAAATGACGTAAAAACAGTTTTAGAGTTATTTCTAAGCATAATTATTCAAATTTTTTACACTTTTCATAAACTGAATCGCTCAAAAATGTATGTTGACCCCCAAATTAACATAAAATTGAATAAAAGCAGGCAATTTAATTGAAAAATCTTCTGCCACAAGTATTTCGATAAACTTATTGTTCATTTTTACTTCCTTTTACTATAAAGGAAGTATTGGATTCACCCCAAAAATTCGATATTGAGTTTTCAACGGATCTTCACGTTTTAGAGTCCCCTGATCCCAAAACACATATTTTTTTTTCTTGGTCTGTCTGTCTGTGTGTCTGTGTGTCTGTCTGTCTGCCTGTGAACAGAATATCTCAAAAACGAAAAGAGGTATGGCGTTGAAACTTCATATATAAGTTTCGTATACTATGTAGATGAGACAGCAGGCTTTTGAAGAAAATCGCATAACCGGAAGTAGGTGTTTACTCTTGTGATTTTTCAGTTTTTTTCGATTTTTTCAAAAACGGCTCTAACGATTTTTTTTAAACTTTACGGTTTTCTTACATTTTTAATGTGTATTGATGTGAGATAAATGATTTTCCAGTTGAATACTTCTAAAGTGGGTTTCTTTTGTTTTTTTTCTATTTTTTTTATTAACTCCTATTTTAAATAAAACACCCGGTATATTATTACATTTAGAATTCACCTTAAAATTCTAGAGAAAATTTGTCTCTTCAACTAACACTCGATTTTGTACCGTTTTTGTAGAATTTGTAATTTTTGAAAATTTTTAACAAATGGTTAAAAATTAAAAATGAAATTTTTTACTAATTATAAGATCACTGAAAAAGGAAGTTGTGTGAATGTATCACACCAGATTTTTATTACGAAAATTAACTCAAAATTGAACAAAAATCACGCAATTACACATCATCTCATATAAATTTTTACAAAAATCGACATCATGTCACATAAATTCTGCAAAAAATGACATTCTAATTTAACACACGATGAAAATTTATTAAAAATCACGCAATTACACATCATCTCACATAAATGTTTACAAAAATCGACATCATGTCACATAAATTATACAAAAAAATGACATTTTAATTCAACATACGATGAAAATTTAATACAAAATATGCAATTATCACAATTCGTTTTACAAAACGATTTATAATAACGAAAATGATGTAAAAACAGCTTTTACAGTTATTTCTAAGCATAATTTTGCAAATGTTTTACACTTTTTTATAAAATACGTCGCTCAAAATTAAAAGAAATCACAATTTTTAAATTATATCACGCTATTATGAAATCGTAGATTGATTTTTTGAAATTTTACACTCTGTATCTGTAAAATAACTTCCAATAATACTGATATTTTGGCATTTTGCTTTTGTAATTATTGCAGATTCGTGAAAAACAAAAGCAGAGTAAAAATAAAAAAACACAAACACTTTGTAATAAACAAATATATTGTTCTTATTTCGTATAATACTTAATAATATAAAAATAAATGTACAGCTGATTGTCTTATTTTCTAAAAATCCGCTAGCAATTTACAAAACTGTAGTTTGAGGTGTACAACATTTCAAATTAAAAAAGCTGCAAGTAATAAAATCAGAATTCGTTTACATGGGATCGTGGAACAAATTTCATATAGGTAAGAAAGGGGGGTTGCGATGCTTTCAGCTACCGTGTTTCGGCTACTTTTCAAGGTCGTCCATGTAAGCTTACAGGCTTCTGCTTGCCATTCTTTCTCCTAAAATTGAATTTCCAATTGTGATATAAAAAATAAGAAGGCGTGGCAAGCAGAAGCCTGTAAGCTTACATGGACGACCTTGAAAAGTAGCCGAAACACGGTAGTTGAAAGCAAGGCAACCCCTTTTTCTTACCTATATGAAATTGCAAATAAAAGGCTTTTAAACTATATGTTTTCTTTCTTAATTATGCAGAGAGTGCTCGTTTATACAGGGAGGCAGGTTGGCCGAATGGTTAAGGCGTCAGATTCAAGCTCTGGTCTCGAGAGAGAATGAGGGTTCGATTCCCGCACGTGCCATATTTTTTTATATATTTATTATGAAAGTCTTGATTTTAAGTTAGTTTATTCACGACGGCTCTACCAGAACAAAACGGCTGCGCTCCTTTTTCGACTAAAATGGACCAAGCGCAAAATATGTTGGTTGTATCGCCGGAATTTGTCCAACGCCTTAAGTCTGGCGAGAATACCGATAAAAATATATTATCACAGCTTGATGACGAAATGCAAAAAGTTTTAAAGTCCAAATTAACTGATCACGATAAATGGGGGCAGTACAACCAAGTGTTACAAAGATACCTTCATTTCACAAACTAGGCAAGGCAGCCATTCAAAATACCTATTGAAACAAGCAGTAACAGCCTATCAAATGCCATTATTTTATCTACACTTCCCAAAACTTTTAAGAAAAAATCTGAAGTGTTCCTACGTATTTTGAGTGCCTCAAACGATGTGAGCTGGGATCGCAAGGGTACCGTTACTATAAAAGGTAAAATTTTACCGGCGTCTAACATAGTCGATTTAGTTCACGACACTCTGAGGCCTCGAAAAGCTATTAATCCACCCGGACGCCTACAGTTTGCTGATTACATCAAAAGCCTTAACGTTGCTCATGTGCTGCTAGCTAAACCTAAACAGCAAAAGAAGCCAACCCCGACTGGTACTACAGGAAAAACCGAAATGGAAACTGATAACTGCAAGTCCGATTTAGAATATAAATTAAAAACACCAGCTACTCATCCGAGTCCACATCAAATAGGTGCAGTCAGAAAAACGTCGATTAGGAAGCACTTCCAAAAAAAAGCCGTTAGAAAAACACCTCTAAGGCAGAGGTCCTCAACATCAAATACGAATGGAATTCTGGATTGGGAGCGCCTTCAACTTTAAAATGCCACAATGAAATTTGTTCTACGATACCATGTAAACGAATTGTGATTTTATTTCTTGCAGCCTTTTTAATTTGAAATGTTATACACCTCAAACTACAGTTCTGTAAATTGCTAGCGGATTTTTTGAAAATAAGACATTTAGCTGTACATTTATTTTTATATTATTAAGTATTATACGAAATAAGAACAACATATTTGTTTATTACAAAGTGTTTGTGTTTTTTATTTTTACTCTGCTTTTGTTTTTCATATAGGTAAGAAGGGGGGGGGGGTCCGTTGCTTTCAGCTACCGTGTTTCGGCTACTTTTCAAATTCGTCCATGTAAGCTTGCAGGCTTCTGCTTGCCACGCCTTCTTACTTTTTATATCACAATTGGAAATTCAATTTTAGGAGAGAGAAATAAGAAATCGGTAAAAAACAGGCAAGCAGAAGCCTGCAAGCTTACATGGACGACCTTGAAAGGTAGCCGAAACACGGTAGCTGAAAGCAACGCAACCCCCCTTTCTTACCTATATGAAAATTAATTAGATCAATCCGCGGTTTAATTCGCGGATTTAATTCGCGGTTTAATTAGGTCAATCAATTAAAAGTGGAGGGGAGAACTGTCCCTATTCTACTTTTACTTGAATTTGCAGCAATGTTTATGTTTTCATTTTGTGTAGTAATTGCTGTGTCGTCAGCGTACATAGCAATGCTGGTACTACATGCCTGTGGAATGTCATGCATAAATATGTTGTACAGGATGAAGGACTTCAATATTAAAAATAAATATGTTGGTAAATTTATAGCTATTAACTTGTGCAATAGTCCCAGAGTCCAGACGGTGTCAAAAACTACTAATAAATACTATGAGAGTGTGTTGTTTGGCTTCATAGCCTTGTTCGATTATTTCGGTTATTCTATCCAAGTCGTGAGTGGTCGTAGGTTTTGATCTAAATCCAAACTGAAAGTTGGGGATAATATTGTTATTGCCCAATTCTGTGTTTAATCTGGTTAGTATGCATCTTTCTAGTAGTTTAGAGGAGGTTGTTAGTAAGCTTATTGGTCAGTAATTTTCTCGGTCTAGTGCTGTTTTTCCTGGCTTATTAAACAAGATAATCTGAGAGATTTTCCAAGAGTCAGGGAAATAACCAATTCTAAAGTAACCGTTAAAAATTTGCTGTTAAATAGTAAATTGCTTTTTTGGAAGTTTTTTAAGAGTTATGTTTGTTATGCCATCGTGGCCTGGCGACTTTTTATTTGGTAGATTTTTAATATGGTTTCCTATCTCTGCTGGTGTGATTGGATTGATGTTCCCTGGATGATTCTGTTAGCTTGTTGTAATCCGATCCTTAAATTGTTTTGTTATATCTGCATTGTTCTGATTATTTATTGTAATGAAAACTCCTTCGAGGTCGTTTGCAAAGACTTCACATTTCTCTTTGTCAGAGGTGATTATAACGTTGCCATCTTTTAGAGCGGTTGGAGTAGGAGATATTCTAAATTTACGTTTAGTAGCCTGCCATATCGAGGGACGTTGGGTTGTAATTCTTTTATATATGTCTCCTCTAATCCGGTTTTTCTCTTGTATTAATTTAAATATTTCTCTAAGTGGTTGGAGATAATTTGGTTTACTTTGACGTCATTGGATTGTTGTGGCTTCTTATATTCAGAGCTTGATAGGGTCTTGGAGATTTGTAACTGTATTGTTGATATCAATTTGAGTATGAACAATGGGACATTGCAATATGTTCTCTAGTTTTTGTTGAAAGGTTTCTCAATCTACGCGGCCATTGAAGTCTTGGAATTTTTTCAGTGATGTGTGGTGGTTCTGAGTATGAGATAATTATCGGTCTGTGGTCCGAGTCAAGGTCGGTTGTAACAGATTGGGTCATAGAAACTGCTTCATTTTTGTGTAAAATTAAACTCAAAGTATCAGGTAGGTGGTCATTACGATAGGGGTAATGTGTGGGCTCGTCAGGAGCTGATATTTGTATTGCGTTTGCAGTGGAACATTTGAATAGATGGTGTCGAGTTGGGTTGTCAACTCTGCAGTCCCAAATTTTGTTTTTACAATTTCGATCGCCAATAACATATGTTGGCTCGTTGTAGCTAAATAGTTTCTGAAGGTCGGTTTCAGATACAGTCTTGTTGGGTTGCTTATAAATGTTTGTTACTCGCATAATTTTGTTATTAGATTATTGAAGGACAACTTCCACAGCTTCTACACATTCTATATTTTGATTTGGTAGTGGGCATATTGATATTTTTCTTTTGCTATAATTATCACTCCCCTGAAGCTATGGGTGCTATTCTGTCGTGTCTAAAAGTTATGTATCATGGTATATTAAATATTTCTGTTTGCATTAAGGGAGTTTCACTAACACATGCAATATCAATGTTGCTATTTGCTAAGAAGATGATTAGTTCTGATCGTTTTGCTTTGATATCAGCAGCATTTCAACTGCCGATTTTTAAATTAAGATAATTTGGTTGTCTAAGGGCAATTACTGATTAGTGTTGGTAGGAGCGTGGTAAGAGCTGCTTTAATTTTATCCATGTATGCTGTTAGAAGTTCTCACTGATGCTGCCCGCTGGTCGAAATCGAGCACTGCAAACACTTTTTCAGATCCGTTTACGATTTCCACTTTTACGTAAAAGGGTTTTGCAACAAAAGTGGTGGCGCTAAACATTTAATACCTGTATTTCGTTTACCGGATCGTAACCCTAATCTAAGGTCGTAAAGAACCCATTCTTCTCGCTGAGCGTTTTAGCAGGAAACCTTCATTGCAGCCCATCCTAACGGGTTTAGGGCAACGAGTCTGTAATTTTCCCGATTTTGTCGTGATGTAGTTTTTATGATATAACAAATTGGCGTTTTTGTCTGAAAGTTCATGCTGTAACAAGCTGACATCCCCAAGTAGTGCAATTGTTCTTTTGTTGTAAAACCCGTTTAGGCTGTAACACGGTTCCAAATAGAACCACTTTATTGTCGGGGTTACAGGAGCTTAATTGGATGCTCCAGTTGAGATTAAATATTTAAAACTTGGATTAACTTAACTGTAATTAAATTATTATAACTTGTGTCCCATAATGTTTTGCTGTTTTTACAGAGCGCTGGTTTGTTAACGTTGTATAGTAGCTTCCTAACTCTGTATTCTCCAGTTAGAGGAAGGTTGCGGATTATTTAGTATGAATGGAGAAGTCGACGGGAGAACATGGCGCGCTCTTCATAGAGCTTTATTTGAAAAACCAAGAAACGTACTTGCGGCTTTCCGCTTTTTTTGCAGTCGTTTGAATATTCACCGTGTGGCGATGCTCCGAGACTCAGTTTAGTGCAATCATGGTTAAATAAGAACTTGTTGTTCTGTACTTGTTTAACCATGATTGGTATATGAGCAAAAATACAGAGAAAAACTTGAAACAAGGTTATTAAATACACAGAACTACATCCAACGAAAAGATATAGAACTCAAGTGGAGCTGGTATAAGAAAGCACTGATAGACACAGCTAGAGCGGTATGTGGTACAATACGAACAAATAGGAATAAACATACAAAGCAGTCGGCATGGTGGTCCGATGAAATCAAACGTGAGGTAAAACTCAAAAAGAACAAATGGAAGCAATACTTAAAAGAAGGAACTCAAGAAAGTTATGAAAAATATAATAAACAAAGAGCGGAAGTCAAAAAGGCTGTAAAACTAGCAAAGAAAAAATCGTGAGAGGATTTCGGCACTAAAATGGAAAAAGACCACCACACAAACCAAAAGCTCTTTTATAAGACTCTTAAGGATGCAAGAACGGCAAATCGACAACCTGGAACTAAGCAAGTCAAAGATAATAATGGGAAGGTTCTTACTGAAGGTAATCAAATAATGGACAGATGGAGGCAGTATTTCGAAGAACTCCTAAGCACGGAGGAAGTAGAGGAGGACGAAGAAGGGAAACCAGATGAAGACAAAGAAGAAGACCAAGTGGCAAAAGAACTACAAGTAGAAGAGGTGTCAGAAGCGATAAAAGTACTTAAAAAAGGGAAAGCAGCAGGTCATGATCGAATAACCGGCGAAATGCTGAAGAATATGGGACCTATAGGATTAGAGACATTAACATCAATATTCAACCAAGCCTGGAAGGAAGGAAAAGTGCCACTAGATTGGAAAATTGGCATCATAGTCCCAATCTTCAGAAAGGGTGATAAGCGGGAGTGTAAAAACTACAGAGGGATCACCCTACTGAGTGTACCATCAAAGATATATGAACGTATTTTGGAAAAGAAATTAATAAGGCAAATAGACGGATCAATAGAACAGTCGCAAAGCGGATTCCGAAAGGGGCGTAGTATAAACGACCATATTTTCACAGACAAACAAATTGCAGAAAAGTCCCTAGAAAGAAGTTTTGAAATGTACCAAGCGTTTATAGACTTAGAGAAAGCCTTCGATAGAATCTCAAGAACCAAAGTCCGAAAAATCTTAAAAAAGAAGAAAAGTGGAGCATAACCTAGTATCAGCTATAATGAGCCTGCACGAGGAGAACAAAAACTATATAAGAACGGACAATAGGCAATCAGAAGAATTTAAAGTAAATCGCGGACTAAGGCAGGGAGGAGTACTAAGCCCTATACTTTTCAACATAGTTCTAGACGACATAATGAAGGAATCAAGGGGAAAAACGGCAAAGATGTACATTGGACACAGACACATGAAGCCAATATACTTGGATGAATGTGCTTTTGCAGACGATCTGGTAATATTCGGCCGAAATGAAAGAGATCTACAAAAAAAACCTAGAAACCTGGAAGAAAGCACTGATGTCAAGCAACATGAAAATAAATGTAGAAAACACAAAAATAATGGTGACCGGTAGAGACAGTCCATACATAAATATTACATTGAATGGGAAGACACTAGAACAAGTAGATACGTTTAAATACTTAGGGGTAAACATCAGCAACAGAGGACAACACGAAGCGGAAATAATCTCAAGATTGGAAAATACATCTAAGCTATTCCACAGCTTACGAAATACATTCATAGGAAAAGAGCGATCTCAGAGAAGACCAAAATAACAGTTTACAGAACTGTGTTTGTACCGACACTAGTATATGGTTGTGAAACGTGGGTCTTAACGACAGCCATGAAGAGTAAATTACAGGAAATGAAGATGAAATACCTCCGCAAAGTAGCTGGCGTCACCAGAAGGGACAAAATTAGGAATAGGGATATACGAAAAAGACTAAACGTGGAACCTGTATTAAAAATAGTCGAAGACCGAAAACTCACCTGGTTTGGACATCTCATTAGACTAGGAAACGAAAGACCAGTCAAACAAGCGTGGGAAGCAAGAAGACACGAGAAGAGACTGAAGGGAAGACCTAGGAAAACGTGGGACGACTGTGAGAGAGATATTGTCAGATAGAAGGATAAATATGGTACAGGCAAGAAATATGGCGAGCAACAGAAACGGGTGGAGAAAATTTATACATAATAACAGAAATCAGTAGATTACATTATTCACCCTACACCCTTGAAGGGTAAACAGGGTTAGATTATATATATGCTATATGAGCTATAACGTACATTTTTATCGCCAGAATGAGAATAAAGTACTATCCCAATCAGTGGAAAGTGGCTCAAATAATCATGACACCAAAGCCAGGAAAAAGATTAAATAACTTAGAATTGTAACGATAACTCCGATGCACATTTTTAACTAACAAATAATCTTAATTATTCCATATTGGCAGGCTGCGGTCTTGCTACATTTTAGACCGGTATTTTTAGTACACGTTTTAAGTGGAGGTCAAGCGGTGTGCGGCACCCTAACGCGCGTCTTCAACGCAGCCGTTTTCCCCACTATTAAAATCTCCAGTCGAAATTTGTAATAACGCGGGCCCCAAAACTGTATAAAGGCACACGCTCCGTGTAGAATAAGAAACTCTTCAAGTCCGTCTGTCTGAACCAAAAACCTGTCCTTCCCGAAGAACCTACCTGGGATGTGCACAAGGCGCTGTTTTTAGTGACGTGCATAACAACCTTTTTCCGAGACCGCGACTTAGCTTGGCTCTGTTCGTGCCACTTGCTCACCCTATATCCTGCCGTAGTAAATGCTTGGCGCTGATCTGTTACAGGCATTCAACTAGAATTAGGTTGAACTTGGCGTTGATCTATGCTTCGTTCAAATCACGTCCGCCCCGGCCCACGAAGCGTGCATTCGCCTAGTACCCATTTTCTCCGTTTCCCAGACCTCTTGTTTGGGATAATTCGAAACAGCCTACGAAGCTTTAAATTTGGGGTATTAAACACGATGTGAACTCTCCGACTTCCTGACGGCACCACGTATAAGTCCGGAATTTCGCTATAAAACGAATTATCGGATCAGCTGTCAAGAGCCTGGGTCGCTGCATTACAAAGTATAATATCCTAACCGGAACAGAGGGAAACTCGCCGTTAAAATACAAGCACTGGGGCACTCAGATTAACAAATTAATATCAATGTAATTCTTACGCAACACGACCTTTATTAGCACAAAATAATTTTCAGTCTGCCTGCAGAACCAGCGACCATTTTTGCGAGATCCAGCAAGAAGTCAGACCGGCCGCGCCCTCTAGGCGAAGCTAGCGAAACTACACGAGCCGCTACTAAGTACTGAAGGGTGGTAGCGGCTATTAGGCGTTAAAACGTCCGCAAACTAAAATAATTATTGAACATAGCCGACAGTTTTGCTATATTAAGCGAACACATTTTATTTTTATTTTTGTAATACATATGAGGAACAATACACGTTTATTTTCGACTACTTTTCTTTAAATGTGTTAGTAGGCCAG